>PYST01000161.1:0-42351 GCA_003049485.1 Ophioceras dolichostomum
CTTCTTGGTACGCTTGGAGGAATAGGCGCTTCCCAACCACGGTAGAGCCGTTGAATTGGCCTAGGTGGTCGATCGCATCGCGGTACCGTTGTTTGAGGGGGCCGAACACGCCCAGATCGAGAGGTTGCAAAACGTGAGAGGTATGGGCAGGCAAATAAAGTAGAAAACCGCTGTTCTCTGCGCAAAGAGCCATAAAAAGGGGTGTTACGTGGCTACCGTGGCCGTCAAGTATCAACAGCTTAGCCTCAGAGAGGTCGGCCGGGGTGGTGGCCGGTAGGAAGACCTCTTGCAACCACGTCTCTCCGACCTTGTTGTCGGTCCACCCGGTAGGGGTCGAGGCGAACTTCCAGTCGTTTAAGCTGGCCATTTCCGTAGGGAGCCACGGTTGTTGGACCGTTGCGCCTTTGAAGATAACCACGGGCGGGAGGTAACGGCCGGTGGCGTTGATAGTCTCGATAAAGGTCGTCCAGCCTCGTGTTCCAAGCGTTTTTCTTTGGAGAGCACGTGCTGCGCGCGCTCCTACAACGATCCCGTTGCTTCCCTCTCCTTCACCAACCCCGGCCTCGTCCATATTCCAACGGTTTTCCGGTTTGATATCGAGACCTCTGGAAAGTGGAGGCGCAGCCACCACTCTTTAATCACCGCACTGGACGCACCGTTGATACGTTGAGAGTCCATATTCCGAGCCCTTTGAGACTTGAGAATAAGGTGGCGGTCAAGGAAATTGGAAACCTAGTGCTTCCCGAGCCGTGTAGAGTCACCCCGGCGCTTGAGGATCCTCTCGACTAAGAAGCGCAACTCGCGGTGCGTAGGAGGGTATCCCAGAGCCGATTGGGTAAGGACCCAGGCCTCCAAACGCTGCTCCTGGACCTGATCTAAGCGTTTTTGACCGTTGTGGGCTTGGTCGTGCGGAAGGCGGCCAGAAAGCCGCTCCTGGAGGGTTGACCTGGGTACCCCCCAATCGAGAGCGGCCTTGCGGACGGAGCGGCCTTGCGAGACCGCCTCCAGCACCCAGGCGACCTCGCTTTCGGTATATGGCTTCATTGATGGTTGATTGATGTATTGCGATTTTTTCCGATTTTTGCGATCTCATTTATGGGGTGAAGTGCGGTGTCCCGCGATGGGGTTGATGTTGTGGGAATCTACATGCAGGTGGCCGAAATTTAGGTGGTGCGGCTTACCTCCTACATTAACCACCTGTGTGTCTGGCGACATGTCACTTTACATAGGGTAGCTGTTATCACCGTCTCTACCTTTCTTTAGCCATTTGTTTGTCTCCCGGGGATTTACACTAAGATATCGTGTACGACTGAAAAGAAATATCTGCACTAGTCTGTGGGATTGGAGCTCCTGGTGGCTCCTGGTGGGTAGTGCAAGGGATATCAAAACCAGGACCTCGCCTGATGACCCACCTGGCTGTAAAAACTCCCCACAGATGTACGGCTGGCGCTACAATGCTGTATTTCGAAGGTTGTAAGCTTCTTACTTCGGTATCTGATGACGTCGTTCAGGTCGTACAAGCGTTGCGGGGGGGATGGACAACCGCGTCGCGTCAAGCATTGATGATGACGATGATCATTCTCAAAAACCAACACACCCTGCACATACCACCTATGCTGGTAGAGTCACTATAGGAATCACTCCTGGCATCCAAAGATAAGTCGTCTGGTGTGCCTCTCACTATGCCAGCTGGGTGTAGCGTTCGAACGCGGACGCAGGGTCCAAGCGCCCCGAAAGGCCAACCTGTCAAACGGAAACGCGAGGCCGCAGACTCCGGTGAGCCTTGGCGCATCAGCGGTCGACTGCGCAGGATGGTGAAGGCAGCGGACAGAGCCAAGTGGAACTGGGAGCATCAATATGAACTGGGCACTTCCGAGGAAGGCGTGAGAGGCGGCTCATCCCTCCTTAGTCTGCGGGACCTGCCCTTCCAGGCTCCGTTTGCCATGGCGGGCACCCTCGAGATCAAGTCTGGAATTCATGGGAAGGGCTCCGGCGGCATGCAACTCACGGCTCTCGACTACTTCAGGGATGACTCCGACGAGAGCGAAGAGGGTGATGGGGAGTCGTCTCGTGAGCATCAGTGGCATGCCTCCATCTTGGTCCCGTTTGGCAACATCGGTATGACCTCCAAGAAAAGCGGTTGTCTTAGTCTTATCAGGCATGGTGGCCTGCGAGCGAACTGTCTCCTAACATGCAGGCATATGCAGAGGAAGTCTTCATCCTTCGAAACCCGGCGAAGAAAGCCCCGAAGGCCGAGGCTTACCGGATCATCATCGTACCAACGGCAGCCACCGGCGCCGCCTCTGTGAAGCGGCTGTTCCCACAAATTATTTCCTTCAGCATGCCAAACAAGGCGACCGACGGGGGAGCTGGAGGGACGATCGGGGATGCAGCCGATGGCTCGAAGGACACCTATCTGTCGGTGTTCAAGGACGTTCTCAATGACCAGCTGGGAGCATTTGGCAAGACCGTGATCGACGTGTGCACGGCCGCCAACACGCCTCTTCTGGGCGGCAAGAAGTGCATCATGATCCCGCCGTCGTCCTCTCCTATCATCAATTCTGATGATAAAGGTTGGTCAGCTTCTTCTTAAGGTCCCCTTCCATCTACACAGACACCCGAGAACTCTGTGTTCGAGAACTGTGATAAATAACATTCCGTTTGCCGTGCAGGCTGGCTGTACTTCCTGGAGACCGGCGTCCTCTTTCTCTCCGATCGGCACCGAATGTACCTCCCGTTCGGATCCGCGTCGGGGAAGGTGATGCTTGTTTCCCTCTCCGACTACGCAGGCACGTTCGGGAAACCACGCAGCGAGCTCAAACTTGTCGCGTTCAAAATGCTCTGGAAGGCCACAGAGCCGTTCTATCCAGACAAGAAGGAGGCTTTGTCAACCGAGCTCCGTGCTGGAACTGTCTTCAAGTTGGTCCCTGGAACCCGGGCCCTAGTGGCATCGGATTTGAGCCGCCAAATTGAGCAAACTGCCCTCATCTGCTTCGGGAACCTGGATAGTTCGCTTCTCGACACGGTCAAGGAATACATGGTCGATCACGGAGTGGACGTCCAACTGTTCACGCAGGACTACTACGACTACAAGACGAACCAACCAGTGACTGGATTCATGCCCGTTCATTCGGCGGGTCGAGGAGAGTGACGCGAAGCTGTGCTGCCCACAAACCGGCTGCTTTTTCTTCAAGCGTTTTGGGTCGTTTACCTCCGTTGGGCTTCGGCGGGACGGTTGCCGCCAGGTCCGTACGGTGAGAGAAGGAAGCGTATTCGTTGGATTCGTAATCTGGTCCCGATGGAGTTAGGCAAGGGGTCATCAAAATAGGGAAAGCATGCACTAACAAATATTCGTCCATACCCGTGCTTTCCCACTCATCATCATTTTGGATCTCTAATTACCTGTTAGGGCATGTTTCCCCCCATTTGGAGCGCTGAGTGTTAGGCAAGGCACTTCGTGAGAAGCTCCCTGTTGAAATGGCAGGCAGTAAGATAAGTACAAATAGAGGTCTGACAAACGCGCTAGATGCTGACAGTGTGTCCCTGGCATGCATCCGTCCTGTAGCAGGAATCCTCCGATACTACCCTTCACAACACCAATCACATTGATGATAAAAGAATCCATGTATTCGAACTTTATTCGGAGCCGCTCATTGGAGACAAAACCGGGGCGATGGGGGCGATGACCGGCAACGCGGAACTAGGCAATGATGGCAGTCCGTCAGGCTTCTAAAAACCAGCTAGTTGGTAGGCTAATTTTCGCGAAGGATCCGAGTCAGGGACCGAGATAGCAGGGGCTGAGCTCAGTCCCGTGTATCACCGCCCTACCAAACGCAACATTGCAGGAGGCTTAAGACGCGGACTAGGGGGCCAGGGGATATTTATCGACACAGGGCGGCACATGGCGGGACAAGGAACCTACTCCTCACATAAATCACCTCCCCACATAAATCGCCTCCCCTCCCACGCTCACCGTTACGCCGGCCCAGTCGACGATCTCCTGGTATCACTGACCGCTCTACTCTCCGTAACTACCTAGGTCTGGAATAGCACGAAACCTACCACCGTCTCTGGTTTCGACATTCGCTGTCCTGATGGCCAGCAGCTCCATTGTGAACGGTGGCGGCGTTAGCGGAGATGGAGGCGGCACAGTGGCCAAGGCTGCCCAGACTCTCGCAGCCATGGCGGGAGACCTTGGAGTGTCGATGACTCCGGCACAGCTCACCATCGCGACGCTACTTGTGCTCTTCTCCATCATGATGTACCGGTTCTCGAACCCGAAACTGGATGCCCGCGAACCGCCGCCACTGAAGTCCACGATCCCTGTCATCGGCCATCTGATCGGGATTCTGTGGCATCAGTCTACCTACCTTAGGCTCCTGGCGTAAGGCCCCTCATTCTGTCCCTATTTCCCTGCGAGTTATGACTTAATGTCATAGACATGATCGTCTTCCACGACCTTCAAGACACGCAACTGACCTTACGACCTCTCCTCGCCCCAAAACAGGGACCGCAAGATGAAGATCGCCACACTGCCTATCCTCAACGGCAAGATGTACGCCATCTGGGACCCGACCATCATCCAGTCCCTCTACCGGAACAGGCACTTGTCATTCGAGCCGTTCGCGCTCGAGTTCGCCCAGCGCGAGGTCGCCTACGACAACCGCACGCACCAGATCCTCTTGAAGCCTGGCGTGGTGACGCAGTACTTCGACGCCGTCCATAAGGGCATGGCCCACGCCCACGTGCGCCGCATGAACGTCAACGCGCTGCGGTGCATCTCGCACACGCTCGACGCCATCACCGGCACCAGCCGGGATGACCCCAAGGCGCTGCACACGACCAACATGTTCGTGTGGGCGCGCGACCTGATGACCTTCGCGACGAGCGAGGCGCTCTATGGGTCGGAGAACCCGATGAAGAAGGATCCCAGCTTGCTGAAGGACTTGTGGTGAGTCCAACACTCTGATGTTTCTCGCCCATCTCCCGTCTTATTTCCTCTCTTCTTCTGGCTCTTGCCTGCTGCATCTCCCTCGGGACAAGCACGGAACCCCGAGTCATTATCATCAGCCATGGATTCCTCCTCTCTCCCAGAAAAGATCGGTGACTTGACGCACACACACACACCACTAACGTCTCCCTCCCGCCACGTAGGACGTTCGAGGGCAACCTAAGCGGCATAATCCTCGGCCTCTTTCCCTCCATCACGGCGCGATCAGCCTACCTCGCCCGCGAGCGGCTCCAAGCCGCCCTCATCCCCTTCTACACCGCTAAGCACGACCACAACGAGGACGTCGCCGCCATCGTCCGCGAGCGCGCCGACTCCCTGCGCCGCTGGGGCGTGACGGACGACCAGATCGGCCGGATCGAGACGGCGCTCACGCACGTCGCCACGGCCAACACGATCCCGACCTTGTTCTGGTTCATGGCGCACGTGCTGATCTCGCCGCAGCTCGTCGTGCGTCTGCGCGAGGAGCTCGAGCCGATCGTGGTGCCCACCCGCACTGCGACGTCTGCTACGCTGGACATCGGCAGCCTCGACGAGAAGGCGCCGCTGCTGGTCGCGTGCTACAGGGAGGCCATCAGGTTGTCGAACAAGGCGCTGGGCAACAGGAGGGTCATGACCGACACGACGGTGACGGACCACAACACGGGCGAGGTGTACCTGCTGAAGAAGGGGTGCAACGTGCAGATGCCGGCCGAGGTGCTGCACAAGCTCGAGAGCGCGTGGGGCGGGGACGTGCTCGGCTTCGACCCGGAGGCGCGGTGGCTGGAGGGCGGCGAGAAGAGGAAGGGCGGCGGCGGCGGCGGCGCCGTGGATGCCGCGGCGGAGAAGCTGAGGCGGGCTAGTTATGCGCCGTTTGGCGGCGGGCGGCATCTATGCCCGGGCAGGAACTTCGCGTTCGCGGAGAACCTGGGCTTCGTGGCTTCGTTGGTGCTGGGGTTCGAGATCGAGCTTGTGGATGAGCACGGGAACCGGGCTGCGAAGGTGCCGGAGCAGCAGGCTATCAAGATGGTGGAGGCTGCGAACAAGCCGGTTAATGGCGGGGAGGGGTTCGGGATTCGGGCTTGGAGGAGGGAGGGGTGGGAGCAGGTGAAGTGGAACTATGTGTGCTGAGTTGTGGAGTGAGAGTAATGATAATGATGACGACGACGGCGGGGACTTGGGATTGGCACGGACGAAAAGAGGGCGCTTGAGCATCGAGTCTACTACTACTTTTTATACAGGCAGGGAATTTTGGATATGGCTATAATGGGCACCATTGCGACGGCAATCTAGAGAACTGAATAAATATATACAGGACAAGCGAATCCCCCACCGCCTCGACTTCAATCTCCCCTCATCCCCTCGTCCTCTCCCTCACCATCATCGCCACCATCAAGGGAGATTGACAGCCAGGTTCTCCGCGTTAGCCGGAGCGGTCGAGTACGACGAGTACCCGCCGGTAGTCCACCACGTCGAGTTCACGCCCGCCGCGCTGATCTTCCTCAGCTCCGTCTGCAGCGCCGCCAGCGTGGACGAGAAAGAGTGCACCATGATGCAGCTCTTGGCCGCCTTGCCCGCGGGAACGTTGGCCGTCACGGGGTCCACGTCCCGGTACGTCGCCCACGACTCCTCGAACACGATCACGATGTCGGCGGCGCCGAAGTACGCGTCCTCGCTCGTCTTGGCGCGCACGGCCTGGCCGACGTTGAACACGAGCGCGTTGCCTCCAGCCGGGAACCCAGCCGCGCGGGTGCGCGAGGCGAGGTCTGTCATGTACGTGGCCTCGTTGGAGATGTAGCCGTTGGAGTTGGGCGTCTCGTCGAAGAAGATGCCGTGCACGTTGTAAGGGGCAGGCCAGGCGGCCCAGGCGCTGACGTTGGAGATGATGGCGTCGGACGAGATCCGGCCGTAGTCGGTGTGCACGTAGCCGATGGTGCGGACGTTGCGCTCGGCGTTGAGGAGCGCGAGGCCCGTGCTGTAGTTGATGTCGTCCTTGCCGAAGCCCGCGCCTCCGGGGCCGGAGTCCGGGTTGATGACCAGGTGGAAGAAGTCGTCGCGGTGGGACCGGACGGTGTCGAGGAGGGACTGCCAGTTGGTGGCGTTGTCGTTCCAGTTGTTGCTGGGGTAGACGTAGAGCGGGAGGAGGATCGTGGTGGATGCCGCGAGGGGCAGGAGGGAGGCGAGGGGGAGGAGGGAGAGGAGGGATCTCATTGTGGAGGTTGGTGCAGAGTAGTGGCTTGGAAGCTGATGATGTCGGTGATGTCTCAATTTCCGGGGGTTTGTTTCTCGCTCTCCTCTCTTTGCTTTGCTTGGCTGTTGTGCTTTACTGTTGATGGTGATGTTGGGGATGCTCCCTGCTCAAGATCTAAGGGGATTCGATGGGGTATTTGAAGTTGGCCAATTCTGATGGTCTTCTCCATCCCGCCAACTTTTCGCCGTGCCCCTTTTTTGAGGGATCAATGCCTGGAATGCCTAGAATGAATGCCGGCACCGCCCAACATGATCGGATTCGTAAGAAAAAGCGTCGTCTACACCCAACGCTTTCTGGGTCCCACCTGATCTGCCCCTTGCTTCTACGGCACTGCGCCAGAGCGGGCCCTCCGGTGGTGCAAATCTTATTAGGGTGGCTCCATCCTCATGCGGCTCACCACCTTGACCACTATAGGTGCTATAATGTGTAACTCGGGCGGCGGGTCGATCGCCCCCCGCGCCACGCGACGGTGCCACCGAAGGATTCACCGACCTGTCCCGGCCCTTCTAATGTGCCGCAACGCGACTGGAGCTGGGAGCACGTGCTGGAAGAGTAACTTGTCCTATCTGGGGTAATTACACGGAGCCGCATGGTCCTCGTGGCAGTGATCTTTGGGGTTTATGGTCTGAACCAAAACCTGGAGTTACCCGGATACTGGTCAGCATAAGATCGCTTCGATTGAAATAGATAGAAATTGACCACCACCTGTGGTCTCTGTCAGTCTTTCTGCCTAATGGTCAAGGCGGACACGTCATTGCCTACTTTGGATTCTTAGATCAAGGCCCGGTTTGGAGTTTTATAGGCTCGGTGAAGCCGTATTCGGTCGGACCTGAGGACGTTGAGCTCAGGACGATTCACCGGCTTTGGTCAGACTTGTCAGTTTCGCTATGACTGTGACAAAGACGTCAGCAAGATCTCCACCTCGCTGCCTAACTTCTGCATGGCACTTTACACTGTTAGGAAGGTGAACGGTGAGTGATCCTTCACGCCAGCATCATCGGTCAGCCGGGCGAAAGGCATTGATGGTGGCGGCCATTTCTCGGGCCATTTATCTCGTTGGGTTCACAACTTCTCTCGCGACTTCTGTCCTGTTTTTCTCCGGGGACGAGGCATAGAATACAGACGCAGAGAAGGGGTCATCACAGTCTCCTCCCAGTAATGGCCTCAGATGTCTCTGTAAAGGCTCGTTGAAATTATCACAAGAGGTCGCTTGGTGAGAGCAGCGGGTCCTAGAAGCTCGCCCTGAGTTGCCGATGGCGAACGTGTTAAGTTTGTTCGAAAATTGAACATGCCTCGCCCTCCGCGATATCGGCATTTAAATCCTTGGAGGTCATGCCGGTAACATAGAGAAAAAGATTGACACTGTGCCTCAATAGTATACAAGAGGCGGTCACTGAAGATTTGCCTAAAGGTCGACGTCGTAAACTGAGTTTTTGTAGTGGCATCTCGTGGTTATGTTGAGCATGTTTCCGCAGCCACTGCCTCCTCGCTTGACCGTTATCAGGCTCGTTCTCATTGGATGGTCATGGGTTACACAGAATGAGGGGTTGTTGCGTGTCAAGCACTCAAGCAGGCATGTCAGAACATCGTCTCGGAGGGGTTGTGCGGCTGAACGCACTAACATCACGTCATCTTTCCTCGCCTGAGATCTCCCTCAACACTACGATACGTCTCAACATCCACCCGAAAGACTAGTCTGGCGCAGAACCCGGTATCCATCTCTCACGAACCCGGTATCCATCCCTCACGATGCGTCTTTTGAACGTCCACACTATGCGGCTAGAGGAGTTCGTCGATGCGGATTCGGCCCCCAGGTACGCCATCCTATCCCACACGTGGGGCCGCCCCGACGAGGAGATTTCATTCCTGGACCTTGCCACTTGGTCCAAGGAGTCTCCTCCCCCGCTAGCTTCGTCCAAGATGAAAGGCTGGGCTAAGATGGAAGGTGCCTGTCACCAAACCAAGCTCTACGAAGCCCTGGTGCCTTATGGCGCGTCACCTGGCGAACCGCTGGATTACGTCTGGATCGACACCTGCTGCATTGACAAGTCAAGCAGCGCAGAGCTCCAGGAGGCCATCAACTCCATGTTCCAGTGGTATGCGCGGTCAGAGGTCTGCTTCGCTTACCTGGAAGACGTCTGCTCTCCCGGGAAGGTGAAGGTGACAGTCGACCTCGAAACCTCTGACGGCGAGGCGAACATCAAGGGTGACTCCAATAGCGATACCGCTAGTGGCTCTTTGAGTGACCCCGGAGTACCCCATTTCACCAATGCCCGGTGGTTTACTCGAGGGTGGACACTACAAGAGCTGATCGCTCCTCGCAAGCTCATCTTCTTCGACCAAGCCTGGCACTCTCTAGGCACCAAACACATCTTCTCATGGGATATCTCTCATGCCACAAATATTCCACCATACTGCCTGTGCGCAGACTCTCCAACCAATCTGCGCCAAAGCCTGGACTCTTGCAGTGTCGCCAAAAGGCTGCGATGGGCATCCCGGAGACGGACGACTCGCAAGGAAGACAGGGCATATTCACTCCTCGGCATTTTCGACATTTATATGCCGCTTCTTTACGGAGAAGGCGAGAGGGCGTTCATTCGGCTGCAGGAAGAGATCATGAAGGTCTCAGACGACGCGTCTCTTCTGGTCTGGGACGAGGAGGCGGTCGTTGCCAAGGGCAGTGCTGATGGCGCAGGGGCCGACGCGCACCAACACTCGCTAATATTGGCTCCAAACCCAGGATGCTTCTCGTACAGCCAAGACCTGATTGGACCCAGTTACGTCGCAGGAGTGTCTATGATTAACCCTTCGTTCTCGATGAACCAGAGGGGATTGGCCATCACTCTCCCAGTTTTATTCGATCAAGCAAATCCCAGAAACCTGTATGCCATGGTTGGTATCAGGGGCCCGCTCCCCGCAGAGTCAGACTGGACGGACGTCATGATCGCGGCCATACCGTTGTACTCTCCGGCAGATTTAGACAACACGGGTAGTTTGATTCTGTCAGGTGCGCACCTCGAGGTCCTCCGCACACCTCTCAGCCGCCTAGCCATAGTCTCGAGCAAGGTGCTGAGACAGGCACAAACGCGACAACTCCTCATGTTACGGCGGCCCCCACGGCGGATCCAGGGACACTCCCCGGCAATCTACAAACTTCCCTTTCGCCTTATCAACCGAAACGCCTCTAAACGAGATCTGAGAATTCACAGAATGCGTCCCCCACAGCTGACCGGGGAGTGGCTTCTGTCATATTGCTCCCACCCCCCCACGTCAGGGGAGAGAATGCTCGAGCTTCACGACAAGGGGGTGCAAATGATCCAAATGCAGGTCCACCCTCCAACCTCGAACTCTCCCTCGGAAAGTGTATGGGTACTTTTGGTCATGTTGTACAACTCAGATATTCCTCTTAGCAATTGGGAGGGAGATCATACCAAGGTGGTTCACACGCGGTGGTACAGGGCATACCAGACCCAGCATGACTTTTCACTCGAGCTTTTCTCGTGCGCGGTGTCCTGGGATCACGGGGAACCTCAGTTGCTGATGGACATTGACTCAGTTGCAGAGCGGTCATGCGGTCTCGTGCGCGGATTGGCTAGGATGCCAGTAGCAGCGGAAGGGTTGTGGTCTTTTGACCTTGGCGGTTTTTCTCTCGTTATCCAGGAGGAGTTGAGGCGCGACGTGTGGCCACACCCCGTCGACATCAGCATAAGGTTGTCAACGACCGCAGAATCTGATCTAGACCCTCTTCCTAGAGTTCTAGAGCAGTGGGAGCAATACTCGGATGGAGTACTATAGGTATCTAGGCGTCAGCCGGGGGGGAATGACAGGAAGTTTTACGATGCCATTGCCAGCTCCGTTCATTGGTTGTCTTCCTACCCAACGGCTGGCCACACAGATTCATACCATGTCACCACCACCCACTGGAGCCTGTTTAAGTCATGGCTGCCTTTCCCCAAGTATCACTTCACAGCAAGAAGTGGATCCGGCTCATGGAGGCTTTCCAGTAAAGTTTAGCCTTTAGCATAAAAGCCCAACCCCAGTGTGGGGTGCAGATTTAGCCGCTGGTGAAGATGCAACCCCAAGGATGCCTGTCTCTTCTATATTGGCCTCCATACTCCAATCCGGTATTTCCTCCACGTTCCGCGTTTTGGATGCTTGGCGTTCGTAATTTGCTTTCCACTTCCCTCTTCCCTTCTCGTCCACAACGGATTACTACTAGGCACACATCCGCCTGGGCATTCGAGTCGAGGCTCCGAGGGTAACATACAAATAGTGCAGTCACTCTGTCCTGACCTTCCGCAGAGTCCATTTCCAGAAGCCCACGTGTGCCAGGCTCCTCACCCTTGGCGACCATCTCGGAAGAAAGGAAGGACCCCAGGCGTCGTAATTCCCGGTACGGTGAGTGGACAGGTGGAGCTTCGTAGAACGACCAACCTCCATGTCTCCGTGTTATATGCCATTTTCTCGTGGGAGCTGGAGCTATAACTCCGGACCGTCGCCCACTTCCGTTTCGTACCATGAGTGTCTAAGCGATCGCCATACCTCGCCCGCACTGTAGTTGACTGCACACAGTCCTATCCTCTCTCCAACTTACAAGCCCCGAGGCCCTCTATCACGTGGCCGAACTCCCCGTTCTCACACCCCACAATGAAGGTCCCCTCAGCAGCCACAGCCCTCCCCCTCCTCGCCGGCCTCGCCGCCGCGAGCCCAACCGACACCTCCGTCCTCGTAGAACGGCAGCAGTCGTGCCCGAAAATCCACGTCTTCGGCGCGCGCGAGACGACCGTCCCCCAAGGATACGGCACGTCCCAGGGCCTCGTCAACATGGTGACGCAGGCCTACTCCGGCAGCACGGCGGCGGCCATCGTGTACCCGGCCTGCGGCGGACAGTCGAACTGCGGCGGCGTCAGCTACGAGAACTCGGCGACCCAAGGCACGGCCGCCGTGGTGAAGGCCGTCACAGACCTCAACAAGCGGTGCCCGGACACCAAGATCGTGCTCATAGGCTACTCGCAGGGCGGCCAGATCATGGACAACGCGCTGTGCGGCGGCGCGGGCGCCACGCTGACGGGCACGGCGCTCGCGGCGGTCAAGGCGGCCATCTTCATGGGCGATCCGCACAACGTCGCGGGACTTCCTTATAACGTCGGCACGTGTCGTGCTGGAGGGGTAAAGTTCTTTCCGTTCTTTGTGGTCCTGTCTCGCCTCACGAAGCTGTTATGCTGGGTAGGTACCTATCCTTAACATATCGTATCTGACGATGTTTGTTCTTTGGGTGATATTCAGTTCGCCGCTCGCGCGTCTGGTTTCAAGTGCTCCCCCGCGAACCCGAGCATCATCCAGTCATACTGCGACTCGACTGATCCATACTGCTGCAACGGAAACGACGCCAACTCGCACCAGCAGTACGTCAACAAGTACGGGAGGCAGGCCCTGGACTTCATCAAGAAGTTGTTGGATGCCGCTCCCTGAGACAGGCAACGAGACTGTCATCTTCGCCATGTCCCGAAAGAGTTTACGCGGTTGGGCTAGGTACCTAGCTAAGGTGATTAGGCACCTACCTACATGCCTACCAGAGAGCTATATGTTTTTGTGCCATCATTTTGTATATAGTAAAACACACTTTGTTGTGCTGGTACATAGCTTACTGTAGCCACCATCATCATACCGCAACCGCTGCAGGCGGTCTCAAGCTCCTCGAACGCTCAGTGCTTCTCCCGACACGTAGCTTTCATCCTTCAACCTCCAGTCTCAGGTGTTGTTTCCACTGCGGCAGGTCCGGCCTTCTTCATCCTAGCCAACTCTACCTGCTCAGCCTCCTCCTCTCTCCTCATCTCTTGGAGACAATAATCGGTCGGAGGCTGGAACCTCGGCGAGTCATTCCATCGGCTCTGATATAGGAGTCTTCGCAAACTCTCGGAGCCCATAAACGGCCGGTCGGGAAATTTCAACCAGTCATCCCATTCATCGGGCAAATAGCCGAGAGGGGAGTAGGGCAGAGTGACGCTGCTTTCCATCTCGCCGGTATCAGCGTGGGCGAAGTCGAAGTACACGAGGTGGAAGTCCGGGCTGGATATGTCGGGTGTGCTGACGAAGGTGTTCTGCATCCATGAGTAGCTGTCGGTGAGAACGCCTTGGAAGTCCATAATCGCGCGGTCCTCCATCACCTTGGCGAACAGGTCCAAGTGCTGCTCCGGGGTGTACATCTTGGGGTTGAGACTCGACAGGGTCGGCAAGCGGACGTGCTCCAGGAGGATGATCCGGATGTCTCGCATGATGGGCGGCTTCGTTTCCGCATCTGGGAGTTATGGTACGGGCAGCTGAAGAGTCCAGCATCCGAAGAAGCGAGGAGTTGGGATCTTGCAGTTGTTCTCTGCCAGCCTCATGTAGGCGTCTGCCTCGCGGTTGTACTTGTTGTCGACCACTGCCACAAAGTCAAGCTCGGTGCCCAGGTAGTAACGGCTATAGCACAACAGGTCCAGAATCTTAGCGACGAAAGGGCCTCGGCCAGCCCCGGCGGTGGGCGACTGGGGTCGTCGGTGTCCAATGTGCAGAGGACGACCGCAGATCCTTTCCCTGGTTTCATCCGAACCTCCTCGATGACCTCGAGCGTCGCCGGCTTTCCAAAAGTCACCTTTGGCCCCGAGCCCGTTCGTTGAGCAGAGAGGATCTCGAGGGCAGTCATCTTTTCACGACCTCGTCCGGGATTTGACGATCTAGTGGCTCGTCTCGTGGAGATCATGCTGACGGACTTGGAATTTCTGCCCTCGGACCCATGGCATCTGCAAGAGTCCATGATGGATCTTTGGAGCCTGAATGGGGTCGACGTCGTCCGTCGGCGACGCCTTGACCTGATCGATCATCATGGCAGTGGGCTAATTGATGGAAGTATGTAAACGGTTGGACTGAAGGGGGAACGGAGAGAGTGTAAGTTGTCTGTTGTTCATTGATTCTCACTGACTCCGATGGTGGTCGTTCATTCAAGCTTTGGCTGTTGGTTGCCTTGAGTTTGCTTCGTTACCTTACCCACATCGGGACCGCCCTTGCTGCCTGTACTCCCGGGATGCTCCCTAATTTGGGCCAATCATATGACGGCCGATGGGAGCTGATTGCAGTTTCCATGTAAAGCCTTAACGTGATAACGTGGAGGGCACCACCTGAAGATTCTAGACGTGGACACTGGCACATCTGTTTGAGCCATTTCACTCACGTAGGCCCAGGCTTTAGCTACGTAGTAGGCACCTAGGTAGGTAGGTATTTGCAGGACCGAACATGTTGCGATCTCGGGGCTGAGAAACAGGGAAGAGAAAATAGGGATGCGAGTGCGTTTCGAGGCTGGTGATGCGAGTGCCTTAGGGAGGAGAGATGAGTCTGCTAGAGTTCTGGCTGATGCTTCCCTCCTTCCTTCCCTCTGCATCACGACTATTAGACGATAAGAACAGTGAGGAGGACAGTGCGATTCACGGATATTATTGGGGGCTGTTACCAATTAAATTGGCAACATCAATTGCGGTGGCGTTTTCCTACATGTTGGTTGTTCAAAGCTGTTGCCAGTCAGCATCAGCATGAGCGGATATGCAGAATTCCTGCACCTCTTCCCCCCACTACAAGCATAGGGTATGCCTATGAAAGAGACAGAGCCGCGTCTCGGGCACCCCTTGGCCGCATTAGGCAACCGGTGACCAGGATGCTCTCGTGTGACTTTCAGCTCTGGAAAACGCCGTCGCCAATATTGCATGGGCATCAAGGTGATGGAGGGTGGCCGAATGGCCAGCTGCAAGCCACGGCGGTCCGGTGCCCATCGTGACTGGCCCGGAACTTCTGATGGGGGAGCTACAAATTATGCGGCTGGCACACCAACCAATAAATTGGAATGAGTACTGACAATACTGGTGACAGCAGTGCAGGGGGGGGGGCGAATATCCAATAATGACCTGATACGAGCAGAGTCGCAGCCTTCTCCTCGGGCGCTCCTATTCTCGGAGAGCCCGACGCATTTGTGCAGTTATCGCTGAACACACCCAGCCCACGATGCCGGTACCCGTGCCGTGACGCCCCCCCTGAGAGCGATACCCTCCTTCTCAACCGACGCTCTGCCAGCCAGTGTGCCGCCTCGTGATCCGCAATCATGCGGCTGTCGCTGCGGCTCTCCCAGAACAGACAAAATTGGGATGTGAGTGGTGGTTGGGTGGATAGTCCCGCGCGGCCCCTATAGCCCATCCTCGCTTCCCCCCTCTGAAGCATTCGCCACGAGTTGCCGGAACTGCAGGTGCGCGCCTATAAAGATCTGCGTCGGTTCGAAAGCTTCTGGCCTTCATCCTTCCCACCCTGTACTCATCATCAAAGTCCTATGGCCGCTTTGAAACGACAATCCTCTATTATCCTATTATCATACTAGCAAACCATCTCGCACCAATTATATCTCCCTTCTTCCGGTGTGGGCGTTCGGCGCTGCACGACTCACATTGCCTGACATGCCACCGGGAACCGGAGCTCCGAAGAAGTCGATCCCAGCACCTCCGGATGGATTCCGGTGGGCGCTCATCCCGGAAGACCCGGAGGCACAAAGCCAGCGCCGCGTCGACCTGCCCACGTTTGCAGACTCGCCGCTGCGTGAGTTCCGCTACGACAAGCTCAGTCACATTAGCAAGAGGATTCGGCTGCTGACCCTGATGGCGGGCGACCACACTACCCTGGAGGTCGAATGCCAGCTGTTCGAAGGAGAGATCGGTGAGGGCAAGGTTTGCCGGCTCGAGGGCGGGGTGAGGACCGAGCAGGCGATCGAGTACGAGGCACTGTCGTGGTCGTGGGGTAGGAGCCCGCCGGACTACCAAGTGATCATCCGCAGGGGTGAGCTGAGGTGGCAGAAACGCGCATCGGAAGACCTTGTCTGGGCGCTGCGCTACCTGCGTTATCCCGACAAGGACCGAGTGCTGTGGATCGACGCGCTGTGCATCGACCAGGCCAGCGTAGAGGAGAAGAACCATCAGGTGCAGATGATGTCGCAGATCTACTCCTATGCCGTCAGCGTTTGCGTCTGGCTAGGCCTCAACAACCGCGAGAGCCGGATGGCCATCAGCTTCATCAAGGAGGAGATCCTCAAGCTGGAACAGTTCGACGAACTTTGCCAAGACGAACGCAATTCGGAAAAGTGGCAATCGCTGCTGCTTCTGATGCAGCGGGAGTGGTTCTTCCGCCGATGGGTAGTCCAGGAGATCGCCCTTGCACGCAAAGCCGTCATCTACTGCGGCCCGGACGTCATCAGCTGGGAGGACTTCTCGGTCGCCGTCGAGCTCTTCGTTGAGGTTGAGACCGCCACACACCGTCTGTCCGAGGTCATGAAGAAGGACCCCCAGTTTTATCACGTGCCAGGCTGGTTCGAGTACGTCTCGGCCCTCGGTGCCAGTCTTCTGGTCGAGGCCACGGGCATGATCTTCCGCTACTACAAGCCGGACAAGTCCAAGCTACCACCAACGGAGGCTCCTCACGGTGGGCAGTCGGCCCGATCGCCGACGCGAGGCCCTGCGAAGCCACGAAAGAAGAAGAAGAAGAAAGGTCCCAGAGATGAGTCTACTTCCGAGACCGACGCTGACTCGGAGAAGAAAAGGAAAGAAAATGAGTCGCTGTGGGCGGACATGGTTGAAGACGACACCGAGCCGGAAGATGACAAAATCACCAATCCTCAAGGCAGAGGCCGGGCAAGAGATGGCATCGAGGACACTGGCGAGCAAGACGAGAAGGTGGCTGGAGATGTCAAGAGGGTGGATGGAGCCGGGGATCCTGGCTCAGCAACCCAACCAGGCTCCGAACTCTCGAAGAACGCAGCAAGCACTGCCATTGATCATACTAGCCCAGGCACTGCTGCCCACGGCAGCGGGGGTAACAAGGATGAAGACTCGGCCGCAGTTCAAGATCCCATCTCTCAGAGGCGGCCGTTGCTAAGTCTCGAATACCTCGTTTCAAAGATGTCAATTTTCGAAGCCACGGAGCCTCGGGATGCCATCTACGCTCTGCTGGCCATTGCGAACGACGGCTATCCAGCTGCCGAGGGACCTGACGAAGCCGACGCTACTCAGACACTGCTGCGGGAGGTCCTCACTGGTGGCGACCAGAAGCCGTTTCCTGTCAACTACGGCCGAGCATACGCTGATGTGTGCCAGGACTTCATCGAATTCTGTATCGCCCGCTCCGACAAAAGCCGCGCTCTCGACATCATCTGCCGGCCCTGGGCGCCAGAGCCCTCACCAGGGATTTCGATCCACTACTACAAGCGCCCCAAGACCGATGACATGAAGGCTTGGGCCGTCAAGGCCATGGAGGCGCGCAATGACCTCAGACAGAAGCGGCGGCTCAAGAAACCTAGGCCGCCGGAGCCGCTTTGGAAGAGCCATTTCCCTCTGCCGAAGAAGGACTCGCAACAGAGTGCAGGCCGACGAGACGAAGACAGACGGGCTGACGAAGCGGATCTCTCGCTGCCTTCGTGGATTCCACGACTCGAAGGCGCGCCTTACGCGATGCACAAGCAGGCCGGCATCCACATCATGAAGATGGGACGGAAGAATGCTGATCCCCTGGTTGGTGACCCCAACTCTCGCAACTACGACGCCGCCCAAGGCACGCCGGTGGACACGAAGGCGCTCCGTTTCCGCAAGCGGCGGCGCCAGGGCGCGCACTGCATGTTCGTCAAGGGGTTCGTGCTTGAGGTGGTGAAAGAGACGGAGCACTCGTCGCAGTCCGGCAACATCCCGGAGGAGTGGCTGCGCATGGCAGAATGGGACATCCTCGAGGACCCAGACGAAGACGAAGGCCCGCCCGACGAGTTCTGGCGCACCATCGTGGCCGATCGCGGGCGCGAGAGCCGCAACCCGCCCTACTACTACAAGAAGGCATGCAAGGAGTCGGTCTACAAAGGCGGCCTGGCCAGCGGGACGGTCAACACATCGGACCTGATCAACAACGAGCGCAATTCCATAGTGGCTCAGTTCTGCCGCCGCGTGCAGGCCGTCATCTGGAACCGGTCCCTCATCAAGACCGAAAAGGGCAACCTTGGCGTAGCGGGGAAGACGGTCAAGCCGGGAGACTTGGTCTGCATCCTCTACGGCTGCAGCGTACCCGTCATCCTCCGGAAGCACCCGAAGAGTCAAGAAGAGAAGAACGAAGATGAAGAAGAAGACGCGAGGATGCAAAAGGTCGAAGCTACACTCTGCCATGCCATGGCGCGCTACAAGCCCAGGAGAAGGCGCGAGAAGGCGTATGATGCACGACCTGAAACGCTCCCGGAGCACCGGACGCCTAAAGAGAAGGCTCAGAACTGGTCTAAGAAGGAGGTGAAGGAGTGGCTGAAAGATTACAAAGCGAGGAAAAAGGCGGAGCAGGCGGAGCAGGCAGAGAAGAAGAGGCTGCAGTTACAGGTGCCGCCGACGCCGGCGACACCAGGAGCCGAAGCGAAGAAACATGTTCCGGTACGCCTCGACCCAACGCGGGGCCCAAGAGTCCCCAAGGACTACTACTACGAGTTCCTGGGGGAGTGCTATCTCCACGGGATGATGGACGGGGAGGCCATGTCGCGCAAGACCGACTTCGACGAGAAGAAGGCGAAGGAGTGGATGCACGTAAGCAAAACACAGGAGCAGAAAAAGAAGATCGCGGAGAAGCTCAAGTACTACCAGGAAAAGCGGAAGGAGATGCAGAAGAGGCGCGACAAGGACGCGGAGAACGAAGAGATCAACTTCGCGGTTCGGGAAGAGGTGATGGAGAGGAAAAAGCAGCTGCAGAAGGACCAAGCAAGGTTTGCGAGGCACCAGGCGGGGCTGTCCACCGCGTCGAACACGGCACCGACGTCTGAGGACGAGGGCGGCGCGGAGACCAGCAAGCGGCGCGGACCGCATCTGCAGCGGGCGTCTACGGGCCTAGGATTATCTTTGAAACCGAGATCGCCAACGCTCTTCAAGCTGCAGGGAAAGGGATCCCGGGCCACAACGTTGGAATCCTCGAATACCGTCACCGGGACGGACGTCGGTTCCCCCTTCCCGGAGAGGCGAGACTCAGAAGCCGAAACCATACAGGGTAACCCCGCCATGCAGCTCGAGAAATCCGTCACCTTCCCGGATGAGAGCGGAGGCGGAGCGGAGGAGAAGCAGCAGCCCACCACCACCACCACCGCCGCCGCCGCCGCCGCCGCCACTGCGGGGGACACATCATTTCCAGAGCTGGACGAGGAGAGGTCTGATGATGACACCGAGCGCGGCGGGGAAGATGAAGGTGGAGACGAAGACGACGAAGCAAACTACAGCAACGGCGGCAAGGGCAAGGATAAGGGCAAGGGCAAAGAGACGTACGCGGCAGGCGGGGACGAGGTTGAGGGTGGGGATGAGGATGAGGGGGAGGCTGGAGAGGGTGCCCTTACGGCTGAGGCGAAGAAGGCCATGGAAGACCAGGAGGCGGCGGAGGACAATAATCTGGCTGAGGCGGATGTCTGGGACGCGTGGAGGGGAGAGCTGCTGTACGATACTATATTCGAATTGAGGTGAGGTGTATGTTTTGGTCTCCAGGGACGCAGGTGAAGCGATGGGAACGAGTTGAGGAGGTTAGGGAGGCTTTTCGAGGGACGCGCTTGAGATGGCAGCTTTCTCGCCGACTGGGTGGCAGTAATTTGGTATTAGCTTGTTCTTACTTCGTAGTATCGTACTGTTATCGTAATTATAATAGGAATCGTGCGTGCTTTCAGGCATCTTCTTCACCATTCCGACCTTGTCAAGTGCTTGACAAAAATGACGAGACGCTCTAGCAGCAAATTTTGTTAGTGAGTTTTGTCAAACACTTGCTTAGCCCGGCCGGCTTGTCCGGCTCTCCGGCACCGTGCGCACCACGGGGATCGCCGATAGAGGTGGGGATGGGGCCTGCACATGCATTGGGATTCCGCGTTCTGGACACTGTGAGCAGAATGCGTATGTGGCCTGGGGCGGAATCGAGACGAGAAGTGTAGGAATGAGCGACTTGGTCTTTTCAACTTCTGAGCAGTACGGACAGAGAGTTGCACAACCACTACCTCCAACGCGACACTTGTCACAAGTCATTGACTTTATGCCCAACAGCGACGGCCGACGGGCCATGTGCTTTCGAACCGGGATTTCAACCCGGGATTCTTTGCCACTCCGGATGCTGAAGTGCACGATCAACCAACCTTCTTGCCCCTTTCTTCCCCTTTTGTGATCGAGTCTCGATTTTCCCAGGTTCGAAAAGGAGTGGAACGCTAGAAACACGAGGGAAAGGGGTTCGCTCAAAACAAGGCGCAATGACGTTGCAGATATTTTTAGCGTCTCTCATCAGAAGAAAGCTGGCCAGCAAAGGGCCAGATCTTCCAGAAAATCCCTGCAGGGGCGGCTTGGCTGCTGGCTCGTCCACTCAAATGAACACTCGAAGAGCTAGCGGTCAAGTACCAGCTGGCGGCAGCTGGCCGTCAATGTCTCCTCGAAGGATCTGCGATGGCCTCAGGCAGCCGGGACAATCTTAGTGGAAATCTGGACCCACCTCTGATCGGCTGGGGGCTTGTCCAGTGGCCACTCACTGTGGCTCCGTAATCTCATCCCCTGCAATCTAGGCCTGGTTTTTCCGGGTGGTGGCTGCTATCTCCCACTCCCAATAGCCCCTGGATTGGTACAGTAGTGCGTGGTCTACCAGGGAAAAAATCCGAGATCTGAATGGCGAAAAAAAAGTATCCTTCGCTTCAATTTTGCATGCAAATTGTCATCCTCAAAATTGGTTTCAATTCTTCTCTTTCTTTTTTTTCTTCACCCCTCTAAAATTTTTGGTGATCGACAGCGAACGCGACTTGGATCCCGTCCGATGTCGACCTTTTTGCCTGTGACTTCCATCGGACCCCGATAATCTGCCAGATTTTCGCTGCTGCTGCTGCTCTGGCGTTCTCTGTCAGCCAGCCAGCGATCAAGTGCAAGCAGTTGCTTACCCACAGCTGGGGTTTCCCTTTCCATCCAACCGACCTTCAATTTTGATTGACGCGTCCGACCACCACCACACGCACACGCACGCCAGCCCGTCGCCGCTGTCCGTCCGTGAACCACCACTGCCACCATCGCACAGTCGGTCTCGGTCGGCACCTCCCTCCTCCTCGAACGTCTTCCGCGCGTGTCGCTGTGCACTCAATATCATCGACGACGCAACCGCGACTCACGCTTTCCAGCGCTTCCTCCACCGACGATCTCCGACCAGCGGCCCCCAATCGCTCGTCGAAGGACAAAGCTGTCGGCTCGCGCTTCCTCTCCAAGGGACATCTGCTGCTCCCTGCCGCTCGTTACTTCCATTTGACGAATTTACACGTGGGACATCGATAGAATCTTTTTCTTGTTGATACCAATTCCTGTTTCTTCCTCTTCCTCGACTCCCTGTTTTTAATAATTGGGTAGCCTTGTTGCACCCCCTTTTCCATTCTCCCTCTATTTTTGCGGGTTGCCAAGGCGAACGAACGAACGAACGAGGGAAGAAAAACATTTGTTTCATTCGGACAACTTGACGACCACGACGACGCATTTTCGGCATCGATTACGGTTTCAATATACAGCGATAGACTTCTCCTCTTCGCCTGAGACGAACAAGAGAAAACGGGCGCCTCTAATTACGGTCTCGACGACGCACCACGAAGCCCTTCTGCGTCGCTCCGGCACACGCATACACACTCGACCTAGCTAGCCATGGATCTCTTCCGACGGGCCGGACGGCTCGTCCCCAGATCCCCGAAGCCGCCACAGCTGCCATCGGTCAGCGAGAAGAACAAGCTGTCGAATCCCCAGAGGCCGTCGCGGGTATGGTCGCGACTGGCCTTCTTCCGCAGGCCATTGCGGTTAAGAGGCAACTCGAGTGTATCGGTACCGCTGGGCGTAGTGATACTCTTCCCCTGCATTGTGGTCATACTTATCCTGGTGCTCTTCGTTCGCCACCCGAGCTCGCCCGGGAGGATACTAATGCCGGCCGGCGCTCCCCCTTCGATTCGGTGCGCTACCCTCATTGGCATTTGCCTCTGTTGCCCCCTCCCCATGTAGTGAAGGCAATGTAGCTAACAGCCTCTCTTTTCTGCGACGATCAGGAAAATTAGCGAGGAACACGACAAGGTCTTCGTGACCGGCTGCCTCGAGCCCGACACGTCCAAGCCCAGAGCTAACGGCGCCTTCGTCGTGCTCGCCCGCAACAAGGAGTTGGACGGCGTGATCCAATCGATCAAGTCGATCGAGCGCCACTTCAACCGCTGGTTCCACTACCCCTACGTTTTCCTAAACGACGGCGACTTCAACGAGACCTTCAAGGACGTCGTGCGCAACTACACCTCGGCCCCCGTCGAGTTCGGCAAGGTCGGCCCCGAGATGTGGGGTTACCCGGACTGGATCGACGAGAAGGTGGCCAAGGAGGGCATTGCCAAGCAGGGTGACGCCGCCGTCATGTACGGTGGGCTGGAGAGCTACCATGCCATGTGCCGATTCTACTCCGGGTACGCGCTTGCTCTTGTCGTTCACGCTATTTTCTCTGTGCCCTTGTGCTGCATGCTGATTGATCGAACATTTCCACGCGCACAGATTCTTCTACAAGCACGAACTTCTTGCCAAGTACGAATGGTACTGGCGTCTGGAGCCCGAAATCAAGTACTTCTGCGATATCACCTAGTAAGTCTACGGCACTCTGTAACCAAGCCCCCTCTCCGTAAGAAATGATTACTGACAAGAGACAACCGCCATCGTACAGCGACCCCTTCCTAAAGATGATCGAGCACAACAAGACCTACGGCTTCACAATTGCAGTCAAGGAGCTTCGCGAGACGGTCCCTAATATCTTCCGCTACGCCTCGGCCTACAAGCGCCTCAACAATCTGAAGTCCCAGGGTCTGTGGGAGATGTTCGTGGAGCCCGCCCCAGAAAGGGAGAACGAGGAGGTTCCCGAAGACGACCCGGACTACAAGCCGCCGCTGCCGGAGGAGATCCTGCAGAGCGAGCCCGGCCGCAACAGCCTGCCCGAGATCGACCCAGAGGCCATGGAGGGCGAGAAGTACAACATGTGCCACTTCTGGTCCAACTTCGAGATCGCCCGCCTCAGCTGGTTCCGCAGCAAGGAGTACGAGGACTTCTTCCAGATGATGGATCGCAGTGGAGGTTTCTGGATGGAGCGGGTATGTTTTTTCTTTTCCCCCCTAATGTCTCCCGGTCCAACCTTCGGATTCCTCGTATTCGCCCGTTGCTAACCTCTCTCTCACCTTCTGTTCCACAGTGGGGTGACGCACCCATCCACTCCCTCGCGGCCGGTGCCCTCCTCGCGCCCCGCGACATCCACTACTTCCGCGACTTCGGCTACCGCCACACCACGATCCAGCACTGTCCCGCCAACGCGCCCGCGCGCCAGCTCGCCCGCGAGCCGTACCTCGAGAAGACCACCCTAGACGAGCGCAAGCGCATCGAGGAGGACCAGTACTGGGACCAGTTCGACGCGCCCAAAGAGAACGGCGTCGGCTGCCGCTGCCGCTGCGACACCGATATCGTCGATGTCGAGGGCAAGGACGGCAGCTGTCTCGCCGAGTGGGTCGACGTCGCTGGTGGGTGGGCTAGCCCCTAAAGAAAAGAAGACACTACCAACTTACCTAGTTGGAAACCAGGGCATATCATATAAAGAAAAAAGCGGGCTTTTTATTATGGGAAATTTGCCTAGAAGGAAGGAATCCCCTCCTCGGCTTTTCTCCCGCCTGATGACGACGTTCTCCCCGCATGGCCTTTGCTTGCTATAACGAGTTATGTCTCACCCCCCTCAGCATCATCATCACCATCATCACTATACCGCTGTACATCTCTCGGCCGCCGAGTGTCCCCACATTACGACCGATGGCCTACCAACCTCTTGTTTCGTCCAGTTTGTCTGTTCCGGGTGCGAGGGGAAAGGTTTGACATGGGACATGTATATATGTCTCTTTCTGTCTCGGTCAAGTAGTGCGCGTCGGCGTGTCCTTTTTTGTGTTTCTTACAGACAGTTACTGTGGCTAGTGGCTTTGTTTCGGTTTTTTGGAATACTTCTTGTCTATGGTTTTTTTTTCTACCTCTCTTTTTCTCATTCGCTGTTCTTTTATAACTCTCCTATCATCGTCCTCACTTCCGAGCGAGGTAGGAGAGAAACAAACTGTGGAATATCTCAAAACAAAAACCCGTATATCTATCATTAATCTTGCTGATATTTTGCTGCCCCTTTTTCTTCTCTCGTTGGCGAGTGGTGACCTCCGTCTAGGAACTTGCCAAGTTTACCAGAACAAAATCTGCCTCCCTCATAAACGCCTTAGCATGGACATCCCCCCTCTCCGGGTGGTTGGACCTGGATCGGACGGAGGGAGCCTCGGGCACGGTCGCGCCGACGAGCCCTTGTCCGCTCGTCACGCACTCACCTCTCAGTCTGGGTGTCGTGCTTGCTTCCCGCACTAGATACCTGCTGATCACGGCACGGCAGACGGCAGCGGTACACAGTTGCCGAGTGTGGACGGAGAAAAGCAAAGCAAGCAACAGTGAAAGTCGAAGGAAGAAAGGGGCTAGAGCGGGAAGAGAGCAGCAGTGCAGCAGTCTTATCACCGACGGAACTATATAGGATCAGACGTACAGAGGGGAAATCGCGCCTCCCCTTCTCTTAATGAGCTCCGTACTAACTTACCACACACGTAGGTACTTACCTGCTTCTTTGTCCTGTCATGGCACGTAGGTATGTCAAGAATGGTTGGTGATGGACGGAGCAACGAGCAAGTTCCTTTCTCCTTTTTGTTTTATAGCTTCGCTAACCTATAGAAGTATACAATTTGTCCTATTTCACAAACCCATGCAATGATAAAGGCTCCTTAAGCTACCTAACCTTCGTGGTATATAGAGGGCCCCCTTAAACCCCAAGTCCATCCACGACCTCGCTTCTCTCTTCGTCTCTTTTTTACCAGCTCGGGTCCGCCAAATCCGTGACGGCACCATGACTGGCATCACCCACCAGCCTCGCGTACTTCGCCAGCACACCCCTGAGCGGCTTCGTCCTCGGCGGCTTCCACTCGGTCTTGCGGCGAGCAAACTCCCTCTCCACGGCCTCCAGGTCGCCCTCATCCGCGACGCCGTCGATGGCAACGACGTCGATGCGGTTGCCCACGGCATCGATGCGGACCACGTCCCCGTCCCTCACCAGCGCGATCGGCCCGCCCACGACGGCCTCGGGCACGACGTGCCCCACGATGAACCCGTGGCTCGCGCCGCTGTACCGCCCGTCCGTGACCAGCGCCACGTTCTTCAGGCCCGCGCCCATGATGGCCCCGCTGGCGCGCAGCTGCTCAGGCATCCCCGGCCCGCCCTTGGGGCCCTCGTACCGTACAATGGCCACTAGCGCGCCGTCCGTGGCCTTGATGGCGCCGGCCGCGAGCGCGGCGTCGAGCTCGTGCTCCTTGTCGAACACGCGCGCCCGTCCCGTGAACGACACGCCCTCCTTGCCCGTGATCTTGGCGACCGCGCCCCCGGGCGCTAGGTTGCCGCGCAGCACGCGCAGGTGGCCAGTGGGCTTTATGGGGTTCGTCAGCGGGCGTATGATCTTCTGCCCCGGGTCGAGCGACGGCCAGTCGGCGCAGTTCTCGGCGAGCGAGCGGCCGGTCACGGTGGGTATCGAGCCGTCGATCAGGCCCGCGGCGATGAGCATCTTGAGCACCGAGGGCGTGCCGCCCGCGCGGAAGAGGTCCTCCATCAGGTACCGGCCCGAGGGCGCCAGGTCGGCGAGGAAAGGGACGCGGTTGGAGGTGCGGTCCACGTCGTCGAGCGTCAGCGGCACGTCGGCCGTGTTGGCCATGGCGAGGAAGTGCAGCACGCCGTTGGTCGAGCCGCCGAGGATCATGGTCAGGACGAGGGCGTTCTCGAAGGCGGTGCGGGTCAGCAGGTCGCGGGGGCGGATGTCGCGCTCCATCACCACCTTGATGGCTTTGGCGGCGCGCTCGCACTCGCGCGCCTTCTCGGGCGAGGTGGCCGGGTTGGACGAGCTCCCCGGCAGGCAGAGGCCCATGGCCTCCAGCGCCGTCGACATCGTGTTGGCCGTGTACATGCCGCCGCAGGCTCCCGCCCCGGGGCAGGCGTGCGTCTCGATGTCGTCCATGACGTCGGAGGGCGTGGGCTCCGCTCCGCCGGCGGCGCGGGGCGCGTCGGCGCAGGGCTTGAGGCGGCCGTAGATATACGCGCCCGATGCCTCGTAGCAGGTGGAGATGTTGATGGCCTTGCCCAGCATGGCCGAGTGGCCCTTGCTAATGGTGCCGCCATAGATCATGAGGAAGGGCCGGTTGTGGCGCGCCGCGGCCATGACGACGCCCGGCATGTTCTTGTCGCAGCCCGGGATGGAGATGTTGGCGTCGTGGTGCTGCGCGCACGTCACGGTCTCGATGCTGTCGGCGATGATCTCGCGCGTCTGCAGGGAGAAGCGCATGCCCTCGCCGCCCATCGTGATAGCGTCTGACACGCCCACCGTGTTGTACTGCCATGCGAGCATGCCTTGCTTGAGGAGGCCCTTCTTGACGATCTTGCCGAGGTCGAGGACTAGTGGTGAGGAGTAGATAAAGAGGCAGTTTAGTCCGTCTGTCTGTCTTCTTATGTCGGCGTTCTCTCGCGCTTTGTCCCTGTCCTGATCAGACTTTGATGATTAGGGGTACGCTTACGATGTGTGCTAATAGGTACAGGACGTTTCGCCAATGTTAGTACTGCGTAATCTTATCTCGTTGACAGGCCAATGAGCACGGCGAGGAGTAGGAGAGAAGCCAAAGAAGGACATGATGGAACATACTTGCACGGGTTGCCCTCCCACCAGACTGTGGCAACTCCAACCTGTGGCGCGTTCTTCATCATTTCCCTGTTGGGCACACCGGCTCCGTAGAGCATCGCCTAGAGAGAACAAGCATGGATAAGTGCCCGTCCGCAACAGGAGTCCAACACCGTCTTGTGGCCGCAGAAGCTCTCTTCCGCTCTGATGTCTTGGTCGACTTACCTGAGCACCTGGGAAGTCATGATCCCGAGTAATCTTGGCCGAGTATCGGTTCAGCTTTCCGCCGGGAGGTAGTCGTTCGAAGTCGAGGTAGTCGCCTGGCTTCGTCTCGCGGTGAGGTTCGTATTGCTCGCCCATCTTGGCTGCCCCGTTAGTATGCGCCTCAGTGAGATCGACGGTACAGTATTCTGTGGGGGACGAGGCACTATGGGTATAGCCGTTGGTGATGTTCTTGACGCCGTCGTGGTGCTGGCAGCTATGACGTCCAAGAGGAGTGGTTGGGTTGGAGAGGACCGAGGGTTGCTGAGCGTTCTGGCTGGTGGATGAAGTAGAGCGGACCTGCTGGGCCTGTGTGACGATCTCGGTCTGCCTCAGAGAGATCAAGTCAGGAGCAGAGCTGCAAGTGATGGTCTTGTTCAGGTTCCAGAGAGGAGACGAAGTCGAAGGCTCTGACGTCTCCGACGTCTTGTCGGCGGCCCCGTTGCCGGTACCCCCATTCTTAGCAGCAGCGCCATGAGTGGAAAAGCCCCGTCGAGCAGCGGATCCAGCGTCGTTGGCACAGGGCACGGGAGCGTGAGGAGCAAGGAAGCCTCCTGGGGCGCCCACGTTGGCTGATGAATGGTCATGACGGCATTGGCCGGCCTGAACCTCCCCATGAGGGGGCCGCTCCACTGTTTCTGCAGCTGCAGATGTCGGGTGAGTTGGGTCCATCACTAAGGTTTGGGAATCAGGTCCGAGCTAAAACCTCATGGGAGAGAGGATCTGGATCTTGCTTTCGGCGACGCGTAAGGCGGAGCGTGGGGAGAGCTTCGAGCCGGTGTCGCTCGGGAATAACGGAAAAGCGGCTACAGCGATGGGTAAGAACCCCTATACCTAAGAGCTATCTAGAGATGAAGGTCTACAGAATGCATGGACGAAAGAAGCAGGAGGAGAGCGCAAAGGAAGGATATCTAAGAAATCTTTCCTAGGAGACGAAAAGGAGCTGGGATATACATAACCGGCAGATCAGAGGTCAGCTGCCATCACCCAGCATGAGTGAATAACCCAGCTTTGTGTGAATCACCCAACGGCAGTGGGTGGGATGAAAGGACGGGCAAGATGTAGGCACCTCGGGTACCCCCAGAAGGTAGGCGCGGAGGCATGGTAGCCAGTTCGTGACACCCGCGGGCTGCCATTGCCTCCTCGTTTTCGTCGCTCCCCGTGTAAGACGAACCCAACCCCATGTTATTCCCCTGCTGTTCCCCCACGTACGGCTGTTGGTCCTGTTCCTAAACAGGAAGGGAGAAGTCGAGCTGCTGCACTCGGACATACATCGGGAGGCTTCCGGGTCACTCATCATTGGACCGAGATGCCGCGATGCAAGTGCTTCGTAGGAAACCCAGCGAGTCGGAATTGAACACGAGTTGACGGGAGCTCGAGGTCATCACGGCTACTATGTTCATGGTATTAGGTACCTCCATACGCGGCAGACCATCAGAGGCATTGGGATGGCCTCCCTCTTTGGGTTCCAATGCCCCAGACTTACCTGAGTTAGGAGCAGGTCGTGTGTTCGGTTGGTGATACGCTTTCCTCATCTTGATGGGGAACGGACCTTCCAGTTCCAGACTGATGATCACAGCAGCCCAGCCCGATCACGCAAGCGACTTGTCGGGTGTCGGAAAAGCAGATCGGCCATCAAGCATTCTTGTATGGTCCAAGGCAAACCCCACGAGACGAAAGGCACGCGAGCGAACTCTGGGAGAAAAGGGGAACAAAAACGTAATGGTGTCCATGTCGTTTACTTATGCATCCTGCAGAGAAACATTGGGGGACGTGAGGGGGAGCCAATCATGCCCCTCAGCATCCCCCTCCATTCTCCGCATCCGATCCAGTCCTGCGTGGTCCGTCACTTGCTGGAAATTCTCTACCAATCCTCGTGACCCTTGGGCATGAGGGGCTAGAACTCCAGAAGAAGCCATTTGCAAGTCTCGGAGAGTGAAGGAATTATTAACTCTGTGACAGTCACAGCAGAATACGGACTGAAAAAGAAGACATATTGTAGAAGAGAAATAGAGAGGCAGTCATTGGCGAGTGGATGACCCAGAAGAGTACCTATGGGGAAGTGAGGGACGAAACGTTGGGGGAGCGGGGAAGAACTGGCTTGGAATGGCTCAAACAAGTTACCGAGTGAGCACTCCTCCTCCTCCTCCTCTTCAACGTACCTCTCGGGTATGGGGGCTGTTCTTGACCCGGGAGAAATATCCAGGGCAAGCTCGGCAACGCGGAATAAGATCTGGTCCATCTGGTCCTACCCACGGCCTTCATCATCAAGCAGATACTTGAAAGTCACATGGTGGGCATCGCGACACTCATCCCAGGGAGGGAAGCATCGGGGAAGCCTCCACTGTTGTTTGTCAGCTGCAACCCCATCCGCTGTAGGAAGGTATTCGCGGCCGGTTGCAGGTAGGTTTCTGTACAAGGCGTTCATTGCAGCATCCCATACCTAAAACAGGCACATGGAAGAATTTCCGGCAGGCAATTAGAGGACGCAACGCAAAAGCCAACAGCAGAGACGCTCGAAACCAACATACTGTCCAAACAAAGATGTTGCTGAAATCTTTTCCATAAAAAACTAAAGAGAGAGGAAATAAATAAAGAGAGCAAGGGTATTCCGTCATATCATCCATCATCACCATCGTCTCCATCATCGTCGTTATCGCCGCCGCCGTCATCCATAACTCGTCAAAACAGTCATGAACCAGAGCAAGCATCAGGAGCGGCAACAGCAGAAGCAGCGGCCGCCTCCCTGAGCAGCTCGAGCGCCCTCTCCGAGCGCGGCTTCAGGCTAACCTCGAAGGGCTGCGGGTTTCTGCATCAAGTTGGAGTACACCAGTCGTCAGAGAGAAGAACAAAGGAAGCAAAGGGGGGAAGAAGGAAACCTGGAGAGCTTGAGCAGAAAAACGGAGTGTGGTCAAGGAATAACGAAGTGAGAAAAGGAAACTTACGCCTGCCCCTGATAACTAAACTTCACCTCCTGCGCCTTCGCCACCCCATCATCCCCAACCGGCGGGCTGATCTCGAACGTTGCTAACAGCGTCGCGAACATGATAAATAAGCTGTTCTCCGCGAGGTGTCTCCCGACGCAGATCCTCCTCCCGAACCCGAAGTTCCCCACCGGATACGGCTCGCCCCTGCCAGTGCCCATGCCCATCCCAGCGAATTCGGATCCGCCATCTTTCGCGTCGTCTGTGGTAGGGAGGTACCGCTCAGGCAGGAACTCGTCCGGGTCGGAGTAGACGTTCAGGTCGTGCGTCATGGCCCACACGTTCTGGTACACGACCGTGTCCTTGGGGATGTGCATGCCGTTGTAGTCGTCGTCGGCGAGGGTCGCGTGCGGGATGCCGAGGGGGGAGAGCGGGTTGCTGCGGTAGCATTCTTGGAGGACGAGCTTGAGGTAGGTGAGGGAGGGGATGTCGGACATGTTGGGCAGGCGGGAGGGGACGTCGCCGCTAGCGGTGGTGGTGCCGAGGTGGAGGTCAAGCTCGGCGCGGGCGCGGGCTTGGACGCGGGGGTTTTGCATCATGTAGAGGACGAAGAGCTTTATTGTTGATGCGGTCTGCGTTTCGTGGTGGCGGTGGTTGATGATGTTAGTGGGTGCTGGTGCGTGCTGCGTCGGAAGAGAAAGAGTTGGATCGGGGAAGGAAGGGTGCCGGGAAGCTTACCGTGTCGCTGCCTGCGATGGTTATCGTGGCAGCGGCACCCTTGATGTCCTCCAAGGTAAATTGGGTTTCGTCCTCGACTTTACCGGAGGGGCTCCTCTCCTGATACTCCTCGAGCTGTTGCACGACAAAGCACTTCTTCCTGTGCCGGTCCGCTTGACAGAGTCTCTGAGAATCGCTCTGGAGTCAGTTACGGAACGGTGGTTCGAGTCTTGTTCCCCGACTTTTGCTGGTTCTGGACAGGGCTAGCCAGCACTTACATGTTCTTCAAGGGCCATCTCGAAAGGCACGTTCGTCATGGCCCCGATGGCACCCTTCCACTTCTCGGCATACCTTAAGCGTTCCATGAAGGGAAGCCAGGACGGGAGGTGTCTCGCTGTGGTGTCGTGTGTGGCGCCAAACAAGCCAAACGTCAGCGCCTCCTGATGCCGGTGGGACTGATGATTAAAGAACGGGGCTGGTGATGGTACTCAAGCGTGGATTCAACAGTACTCACTGATAGGCCAGCGGTCTACGATACTGCTAGCAGGTGCACCGGCGTTTCCGACGGCCTTCGCAGCCTCCTCTGCGATCCGCACGAGGGGGTCATCGACGCCACTCAGCTGAATGCCGTACACGACGTCGAGCACAACCCCCGCGGCGAAGAGGCGGACGGCGTCCATCCAGCCTTTGGGGTTTTCCGCCATGGAAGCCACGGCTCGGAGAGCTTCTCGCCGTTGTGTTGGGTAATAGTTATTCACTTTATCCTGGACGAAAGGACGTTGCAGCACACGTCGGTGGAGTCGCATCTTCGGCCCCCATCGCATCCAGGTAAGGGTTGGTGCCCATCCCATTCTAGTCAAGGGGAAGACAGCAAGCACGTGGTTGTCAGTGCTGTCAGCGCTGTATAATTCGGGGGCGAACTGAGTAGATCTGTGACGCAGGGAGGAGCCGGTTGAAGCTGGACTCGGTCTGTGACTAGGTCTGTGCCCCAGTACAGAGAAAAGAGGCATATATGACTTACAGTTGCCACAGGACAAAGGGCGGACGGTCGCTGTACTTGGCCCCACGCTTGTCGAGGAGGTCGGTCGCAGCCTTGAGACTGTTCAGCACGATCCAGTTCTGGCCGGGAGCCGAGAAGAAGAGCACGTCGGAGTCTGTTTTTTTCTCGAATGATCAGTTTCATCCCTGTGAAGCGTCTTGAAGCAGCACAGTTTCAAGTTGCAGGGTTCGGAACAAAGAGAATGGGAGGGTGCCAGGAACCTACTATACTGCCGCGACCACTCAGCGTATTTCTTGAACGGCGCCTCGAACGGGACTATCCGATAATGGCCCAGAAGGAGCTCACCCGGCGGACCTGGTGGCAAGGGCAGCCTGTCCAAGGGCAGCCGGTTCCTTGCCTTGTTGACGAGGCCACTGAGGAGCGGAACAGGAAGGAAGGTGGCCAGCAGTCGGAGAGCGAGAGCAGAGGATGTGGGGCCGAGAGCGACGGTGGCCAGGATGAGCAGCCAGGTGAGGAACCCGGCCCCTACTCCGACGGCCACCGTCTCGGTCGGAGACAGGTGGCCCCAGTAGCTGGTGAAAACCCACCATAGTAGGGCTGCCAAAGCTCGGGCGTGTGCAGCTGTAAGTGCCATGGGGAGTAGTGGTCTTCGTCTCCTTCGTGCGAACGAGAAGCGTGGGAGCACTAAGGAGAGAATGTTCGGAAACGCCGGAAGCCGCAAATTCTGGGGGGGATGGGACCGATGATGATATAGGCGAGTTATTCGTGTTGGTCGAATCTCCTTTGTTGTTGTTGGTCGGTCACCACCAACTGCTCATTATGTCACAACAAAGTCGAGGCCCAGAGACGTGACGGGGATGTTGGGGCGACGATGACTCGGAACCGGCCACGTCCAGTCAATCTACGAACCCGTCACACCGGGGCGGGAAGGAGGTGACTCGGTCGCAGGTAAAGAGAGACTGGGACGTTGTCCCACGCTTTCCCTCCCGAAGGTGTGGCTCCACAACCATGCGCCCGGCCGCCGGGGGTCCCAGGAGGAGGAAAATGTGGTGGAGGTCCAAGGTGAAGGATAACGGCCGCTTGTCTCAGATAGGACAACGCGCCGGATATTGTCCGAACAGACTTGAACCTATAGCAGACAGCTGGGGATACCGTGCAAGGATGGGGGACAAAGATTGGACTGCAAGACATGCTTACTCGTCCCTACCTGCCCGTCTTATACAAAACTACGAAAGCAAGCAAGCAAGTCTTGCCCCTCGATCAGGTAGCACGTCCATCAAGTCCTCTCCGCACCTCTGCCAGACGAGCTAAAGGTTGCCCCATCCAGAACCAAAAAGATGACCCGCTGGCCCCCCTCCGCATCTGGAGGGATGGATGGATGGATGGAAAGATACGAATGGTATGGCGAAGGAGGGTGGCATGGCTTTCCGCTTGCTACTTGCGGCTTGATGCTCGATGCTTTCATGCTTGATGTTGTGTGGCCACCGGATCGCCACACCCACAATGGCCAACTTACGGACGGGGCGGCTGAACGACGCACATCATCATCACAACCATCATCGTATCTTTTGCTCAAGCTTTCCTTCCTTCCCGCCGTGGCACGATGTGGATGTCCGAGAGCGGGGAAACAGAAGAAGGATGTCGCCGAGCGAGACTAGCCAACGAGGAGGAAGAGGGGTGGAAGGGGGGAGAAGAAACAAGAAGGAGAAGAGTCGAAGACAACGTGTCGGATCCCGGCGATCACGGAGACGAATCGAGAGCGAGGACCGGTGGGTGCGGGCGAGCGGGGCGCGGGGTCGCTCGCTCGGGACTTTGAAGGTTTGACAACATGAACAAGATTCTTCCGTCATGCTGCTTCTTCTGCTTCTTCTCCTCCTCCTTATCCTCCTCCCTTGCTAGCTCGCATGCTAGCTCGCATCGTCGATGGCAGCTTGCCAACCCCCAGTTACGATGCCGCACATGAAAATGTGGCGCACCTTCTTCCTCCCTGCATCGATACCCCCTCTCTCTGTCCCCCTGTTCCATGTCTCGTTTGTATGCGAGGCATCGCATCGTAGAGCGCACAGAAAAAAAAAGCTTGACTTGCTGGACTCATGATCCGGCCATCGACTCACGTTAGGTAGAAGGAGGAGGGAGGGGTCGAGTCGGAGTAGCGGGGCCGCGCCCTAGCCCGTTTTAGGAAGCAAGCTCGGGGGTCCGGCTCGTTCTTTTCGCCTTTCGATAGGAACAAGAAGCGTTTTACAACAAGAGAGGAAAAGAGACCTCGCGTTTCTCTCGTCTCTTTCTGCCGATAAGAGGAAAGCAAGCGAACGAACGAGGATAAAAAGCGCACGCAACAGACCCCCGCGTTGCGTGCCCATCCGAAACTGAATGGGGGGGAGAGGAACAGAGACGAGAGGCAGCTTTGCGCTGGCAAGGCATGGCTCTAGTCCCTTTTTGAAAACACTTGCAGGACGCTGCGCAGGTCTGGCAGGTCCTTGAGGATATATATGGCGTAGATATTTGTGATATATGATACGAAACTTACGCAATGGAACAGTTGCTGATGGGATGGAGGGCGTGTGAACGGCAAAGAAGACACATCGGGCTCGACTGGATGGCCCTGAGTGGCCCTGGATGGCCCCTGAATGGCCCTGAATGGCCCTGCCGTTGCGTCGTTCCGCTCGGAGAGAGGGGTGGTAGCGGGAGGGCCGGACTAGGCCGATGGCTGACAGCCCATAATCGTGGGATATTTCGAAAAAAAAGAGCGTGGGTAGGGTGTCTGCGTGCGGGTGGGCACTTTTCCATGTCTCATGATCACTGGCTGGGTCTCTTTCGTGCAGGTAAGTTCCGCTCTGGCTCCACTCTGGCGCCTCTTCTCCGTTGTCTATCTTGCCCACCTCCCCCTCTTCTTCACCCCCTTGCCCTGCCAAACCCACGTTGCTTGCCACGCTGGGATGTCTCGGCAGATAATGCCAGACCGGTGTAAGATGCGAGGCAACCTTCTTTTCGTACGTACAGCATACAACATAGCTCGTACGAGCAAAAGAGCGAAAAGGGCAGCGTTGTGGTTTTGATCGGCATCGTGACAGGGGGGACCATGCATCAAGCAGATAGACAAACGCAGCACCATCCGTCCATCACCGTGTTGATGGTCAGCGACAGAACACGCAGACTGTCCATGTCGGGACCGTGTGCAGGACGCATAACTTCGTGAGTTAAGAATGGAATGATTTCCAAAAGGAACAAGAGTATTGGATAAAAACGAAGATGTAACGATGCAAGTCGCCTAGAAGGGGAGTCTCAAAGAAGGGAGGTGGGCGACAGATCAGGGACGGATGAGGGACAATAAAATTGTAGAAGCAAAAAAAAAAAAGTTGACCCCGACCCGACTTGAACGGATAACCTTTCGATCTGGAGTCGAACGCGCTACCGTTGCGCCACGAGGCCCTTTCCATGTGCAACTTGTGATGGTTGCGGCACATGCGGGGTTGATGACTCTATGAAGGAAGACTTGGGGTGGGAAGTGTCTGGAGGCACCACAAGTGACTACAGCTAATTACTTCTCCAGTCTATTCCCCCCTCCTCTCCGGCCACAGTCAAGAAAAATCTATGTGCGCTGCTATGATTTCTGTGACTAGGCGGTCTCTAATTGAGGGGAGGGAAGTTGATTGAGAAAAAGACTACGGATCAGTCAGAGTTGATGGAATTTGTGATGTTCGCGTCCGGAGCCCTAGAAGTCGCGGCATTCGCCCCTCTACGTCATGAGCATCACGATGCTAGCAAGAGAAAATATGACTATCCTCGGTGCCTCACGGTGAGGTAGGTAACGGGCTAGTTAGATATCATGACCGGCCTTACAGGCCGAAAAGGACATCCGGATACGCACTTCGGATTTCCGCTTCCTCCTTGCCTTCTCTTCTATCACGTCGTTGGCGTCGGACCTCGACCCTGGCACCCAATATGGCACCCAGTGCTACACCACCGACCTCCCCGCAGCAAATGTCCCGTGTCCGTCATGCCAGTCGAACAGCCAACAACCAAATGTCGCGAGAAACGCGGGGTAGAGATCTCAGCTGAAAAAAACATCAGACCAATTTATCCATCGCGTATTTCCCCTGAGTGCTCACTGTTCAGGTCCTGCTGTTGATAACTACTAACCTAAACCAAGACAGCAAGACAAAAAGAAGAAAAACAGAAACTAAAAACAATAATGTGGCACAATATCATGGGCAGCCTCTCCGCAGTCCCTTATCGCCCTTGGCTATCCTTCGTGGGCCTCTTGACGACCATCTCCCTCGCCGCGCGGGTTGCCGACTTCGCGGATTTGTACCTCCTGCGCCGCTCCAAGATCACGCGCTACCTCCATCGCGATGCGGAAGGGAGGCCGGCATGGGCCCTAGTCACGGGAGCCTCAGACGGCATCGGCCGCCATCTAGTCCTGCTGCTCGCCGGGCACGGGTTCAACGTCGTGCTGCACGGCCGCAACCCAGCCAAGCTAGCCAAGGTCGAAGCAGAGATGAGGAGAAAATACCCGGCGCGTGAGTTCCGCGTCCTGGTCGTCGACGCCGGTGGAGTGCCTTGCACGAACTGCTTCGCGGCCTCATCATCTTCATCATCATCGTTGTCGCCTTCATCCGCCGCCAGTGCAATCAACTTCGACGCCATAGCCGAGTCGCTCTCGGACCTGCACCTCACCGTCCTGATCAACAACGCAGGCGGCGTGACCGCCCCCATCAGGTTCGACCCCCTAGACTCGCTAGGCCCGCACGCCGTGGCCGCCAACATCTCGACCAACGCTCTGTTCCCGCTGCACCTAGCCATGCGGCTGATGCCGGCGCTAGTCCGGGCCGGCCCGTCGCTCGTCATCAACGTCGGGTCCATGGCGGACCTGGGCGTGCCGCTCGTGGCGTCGTACGCGGCCTCCAAGTCGTTTCTGATGACCCTGACGCGCTCGCTGTTCGCGGAGGCGATGATGGGGGAGGGCGGCAGGGACAAGGTCGAGTTTCTGGGGATCCGCGTCGGCTTGTGCACGGGGACGGCGTACCAGGACAGCACGCCGAGTGTGTTCGCCCCGGACTCAGCGGTCATGGCGCGGGCGGTGCTGGACAGGGTGGGCTGCGGCAGGCCCGTCGTCGTCGGGTATCACTGGCACTTCTTGCAGCAGATTGCTTCGGACATCATGCCTGAATGGATCAGGATTCGGCTGGCATCAGTAGCTATGCGGGCGCAGAGGGACGATGCGAAGCGATGGCTGTGAGGCGCCGTCCTTGTTGGACCTCGGAGCCACAGCTGAGGAGATGTCAGATAGTCCGATGTGGCCCAAGTTCTACTACATACAGCGAGGTTTTGTGACGTAAGGTTATGTAACATGCAAAATAGCCCAGTTTGAGCCATGGGCAAGGAGGTACCGGACTTAAGACAAGAACGAGATTTCCGATGATCCCCGCCTGCGAAAAGATGTACGTTTACAAGCCCCTTGCCCGTGCCTGATACTTCCGCATGCAGAACAACGGCCCCGAGGCCATACCTTAGGCTCCACCTCGACGGATAGGCAAGGGCAGAGGCTCCGAACCTCCTCAAAGATGTTCTGAGAGCGCAGAGCTCTGCCCAATTGTCTCAGCACGAGAGAACGCATGTCAGGGTTCTCTCCCCGAGGCGGCGTTGAATCCAGCCAGTACTTGAAGGCTTCTGCAACTCGTTCGGGGCGCAGCCCGCAATCGCTCTGTTGCATCTTATCCAGGACGTGGCCGAAGATCTGATCCAGAGCGCTCACATGCCCATGTTCCGCAGCTAACCCGATTGCATCACGCCCCTTAGAGCCCAGGACCGTCCAGTCCGATCCTCTCGAGAGGAGACTGCGGACAAAATTTGCATGTCCGCCTGCGCACGCTTGCATCAGCGCCGTCCATCCCGCTCTCGTCCCCCTGTTGAGGGTGTCCGCGCTGCAGGCCTGGATAAGCGTTTCGATGACTGCAACGTCATCCGCCTCGAAAAGCCGGGGGAATATCTGGATTGCTCGGAAGAGGATCGTCGTGTCATCAAAGACAAAATCGGGAGAGGCGCCATAGCCTATCAAGAGCCGTATCATCTTCAACCGGCCCGCCGGTTCGTCGTTGGGTTCGCTAGGACGGATCGTGTGCAGCAGGGTCGGCGGTGTACATGCAGCTATCCACAACAAGGTCTGACCCTCCTTATTTGGTTCGTCAATTTTGAAGCCTCTGGCGTGGAATATTGCGAGGAAGTACTCTGCCAGGCGCCAGCGACCAGATTTCAGGGATACGCGTAGACAGCCGAAGAGTAACTCGTCTGAGATAGGTGGCCCTCGCTGGACAAGCATCACAGCTTGCTCGTAGAGGCCGCGTCGGCTGACCCTTATGAGTGACCTTGCGATGCATCGATCGCAGACCCGGTCGTCGCGCCGGTTCAAGAAGAGTTCGAGCACCCTTGGATTCGCAACACCAGGTCTCTTGACATCGACGGCTAGGTTCATCGCCCGCCCTAGCGAACAAGGATCTTCCGACTGGAAGATAGGAGAGCACTGTGGGTCATCTGCCGAGGATTTTGAGAAGAACCTTTCCCCCTCAATGTGACATGAGCCCATCTTTAAGCCGTGGTCAAGAAGCAGCTGGACGATGTCCACAACTCCAGTATGCACCGCGTGGAGCATTGAAAGGCTGTTTCCAATGGCACCACGCTCAAGCAGTCGCCGGAGAATAGGAATATATTCACGATCCTCCCAAAAGGTTGACGGCAGAGTCGAGGTTGCCCTTGGATTCTTCCTAGCGATCGTCCTAATAAGGCGAAACAGGGCATCGGACAAACATTGGGCGTCGACTTTGCAGTCTCTTTCCGACTCGAGTACGTGGCGAGCAATGTCGAGGCAGCCGTGCACGCAGGCCAACACGAGCAGCGAGCCATCCCACCTCGCACCCTTCTCGAGAAGAAACTTCATGACCTCGAGACCACGCCAGCAGGTAACTGCCTGTTGAAGCGGAGACGCTTTCGATGACGCCGAGGGAGCGTCCAACTCCTCAGCACTCGCCCCGTGCTCGATGAGCACCCTTGCCATCTCTAGATCGCCTTTGCTGCAGGCCATCGCGAGAGGGCTCATGTTCGAGCAGTACTTGCAACATGAAAAGTCCCGCTTGCAGCCTTTCTCCAGAAGAAACCGGGTGAGGGCGAGCGAGCCAGACGAAGCCGCAGCACAGAGCGGACGGTGCCCCTTTTCGGGGTCTAAATTCGCCCCGGCGTCAACGAGGAGACACGACATCTCGTAGTTGCCCCGCTCGCATGCCAGAGCCAGCGGGCTGCAGTGTCGGGGCTTCGCTTCTGCAGGATTCGGGGTCGGCAGTAACCCTTGACCGGAGGACGGGAGGTCTCGCATCATCAAGTCCATGGGAGAGGCGGATTTATCGACCTTCGCGCCGAGGCCCAGTAGATGGCGCACCAGCTCCTCATTCCCGGAAAAGGCCGCCGCTGCAAGCGGAGTCGCACCGGGGTTCTGCGAGTCGGTGTCCATCGCATCATCGCGAGGATTGACCGGGGCGCCGTGGCTGATGAGGAGTTTCGACATCGGGAGATCACCTCGTCTGCAGGCAAACAAGAGCGCCGTCCTCTGATGTTCGTCGGTTTCGTCAACCGCAGCACCTTTCCCAAGGAGCAACGCAACGATCTTAATATGGCCATGACCCGAAGCAGCAGTAAGTGGCGTCCAGTCCTCAAAATCCGGATCACGGGCCTCATGCGACGAGGAACGCTTGTAACGACTCCTTCCATTTGGCTCTACACCAACTTTGAGCAAGAGCGAGACAGTTTCCTCGTGTCCAAACGTTGAGGCCCGGACAAGTGCGTGGGCGAGTTGACAAGCTGTAGCTCCGGGCGCCAGGATGGAGACTGTTCTCGTATGCCCAAGAGCCGCGGCAGCCGAGATCGGAGGAGGGCAAGGGTGTTGCTGTCGCTTGAAGTCCGGGTTTGTCGAAACTCCTTCCATGCGCTTGCCGCAGAAACCCCACATGAGTCGAATAAGACAAGTGTCGTCCAGGCAAGCAGCAATATGTAGGGCCGTCGGCCATTCCAAGCGCAGGGGAGAGTGGTGACCTTTGAAGCTGACTTTCCCGCCGTCTTCGTTGCCATCACTAGCCGTAAACACTATATGGGAATGGCTGTCCACATCGGCGCCGTTGTCGAGCAATTCGGCGACTACTCGGCAGTGACCCCATGATACCGCCACCTGTAGGGCCGTCAATCCTTGAATCGACCGACTCTCAACGTCAGCGCCATCAAGGAGAAGCGAGCGCACGAGGGTGTGGTCACCATCCACGACAGCATCATGGAGCCTCCGGTCAATATCCGTCTCGAAACCTGGCCAGGGTTCTTCCGAGGATTTGGGTGTTCCGGCGAATATCTGTGCCAAGCGATCGCCAGTGGCCTGGCTGCTCGACCTCTCTGGTAATCTTGGACTGGGTGGCGTGGGGATACCCGAGCTGGGTGGCGTATGGTCGACGAGGGGTGGCCGCGAGGAGTCTCGAAGGGAGCCTGCGGGTCGCGGTGGCATCTGTGTACCATCCGAATCGACCGACTCGTTGTCATCGTCTTTGCTACCATCCAAGCTCATCCCCTCACTCATGTCTTTGATCAGATCCTTCATATTGAATTCGTCCTGTTCAACCGCTTGTCGCGAAGATGCATCGTCAACATCGCCAGTATCGGCAGCCTCAAAGGGCGCATTCCAGCCTGTGCCGCTACCCATTGCCAACTCCCGTGCCGGGCCATGGCCCGCTAGCGCTCTCGTCGTAGATGGAGAGACCGTCCCGACAGATGGGCTGACAGCTTCAACCCATTGCGATACACGGTCCTCCGGTGCCGGGACATGGCCCGCTGCCCCTCTCGTCGTAGATGGAGAGGCCGTCCCGACAGATGGGCTGACAGCTTCAACCCATTGCGATACACGGTCCTCCAAAGGGAATAAAGTTCCAGCATCGAAAGCGTGGCTTTCGGGTTCGTATTGAGCGCTATGATCGAGCGCGGGAGCTTTGTGTTCTTCGAGGGGGGCGGCAGGAGTCGGTAGGTAGAAATTGTCGAAGAAAATGAGGGACAAATCGTGATTCGGCAACCCATTAAACGGGTATGGGTTTCCGGGGGCATGGAGGTGTGGTGCCGTGTGAACGGACACGGGGGGCTCGGTATGAGCTGGTGGCATGGAGGCTTGTTGGTTGGCACCTTCGGGAGGGAGGGAGGCGACGGCAGGCAGGGTACCAAGCCCAACGGGGGGAAGCGAAGGTAGAAGGCTAATGAAGTCGTCGATGTGCATTGAGCCCAGCTCGTCCGTAATGGGACCCGACTCATCCGCCGGTTTAGGGGGACCATGGTTCACAGCATCCGGAGTGCTGGCGGAGCTAGGCGATGCAGGCGTGTGGTAGCCAACATCGGAGGGCGTCGGGGCCGTTTCTATGACCGGCGACTTGGGGGGCTTTTGACGCTTGATGTAGCGCTCGATCTTCTCAACGGGGACGATCCGCTCCCGGACGGTAAATATGGTCTCCTTCTCCTCCTCTTCCCTGCGCCGCTTGCGGATGCGGACGATGGCTTTGTATTCCTCGCTAGCAACGTTCTTCTTGAGGTTCCATCTCTCGATCTGCGTCTTGTACTGCTTCGTGCTGCAAGATGTGAGGGGGATACCAGTGAGCTTTGGACGAGCATACACGAGCATACTTCGGCGCTTAACATCACCCGATACTTGAGCGAACGTCGAACGTACGATGCAATGAAGCCATGATTCTCCTTCATAAGCGTCATCACCTCTGGTAACTCCTTATCCTCGACCCAGTAGTGCTGTCTGAAGACATGCCGCACGGCGTCCCAGTCGAGGCCGTCTGGCTTGGCGGGGGTTAGAATGGCGGGGGAGCCCGCCAAGGTCGCGGCCATGCTGCGTCGAGAACGATGGCGATGCGCGGAAGGTCCAGAAGAAACGACTTCGAAAAGGGAGGGTTCAATTGTTGAAGAATATCGTTGTCCCCATCAGAGCTCGATCGACTCGGACCTCGACGTCCGGCTGGTCCTTCGACGTTTATGTATGGTGCTGATACCGAGGGATTCGTCCGACACTAGAGGTTGCCTCCACACAGCTTCGCCGCAAAAGTTCCAGTCGGCATGCACGGAGGGCGGTTCCAGCTGCCAACAGCACAGATCCCCTACCGCTCACCGAAACAACGGCCATATTGTTTCGTGGTTCAACCAGTGGCCAGGCCGGAAACGCGTTTCGCAATGGATAGACATCATGAAAGAAAGGCAATTCGCAAGGCATTCTTCGGTACTCTGTCCCAGTCGGGCAGGAACTTTTAGAAGACTAGCAATTGCGGGGAATTACGATCACATGACGAGGTGGAACCTTTGTTGCAGACGCAACGCAACGGCGACTACAGTTCCCCCCCCC
>PYST01000161.1:42375-88510 GCA_003049485.1 Ophioceras dolichostomum
CCCCCAACCCGTCTTGACAAGTCAAGAACCGAGGCGGCCGTAGATAAACCAAAATATTATCAGCCCTGGGCACCACAGCTTCCACAGCTTCCAGTCGTTCATACTATTATCTCAGAGGAGGACGCACCCATCCAAGAGGGCTGAGGCCGGCATAGTGGCCTACCGAGCTAGCGTGGACCTCAGGCATCACTTTGGGATCGCCTACACGTCAGGTCGTAGACAGAGGTCACTGCAAACTTGATTCAAAAGTGCCTCTACAGGCCAGCATCATATATACACCAGAACGAGTACTTGAGCAACAACAATCTTCTCCAGACGCTATTATGCATCCACCTCACCCACATCCCACCTCTCTCCCTGTCTTTAAACCTGCTCTTAAAGCTACCGAGTAGCTCAGCCTTCCAAGCTAAAGGAGGGGACGGCTATGAAGCCATTAGAAGTGATGTTTTTCCAAAAGTCCGACATAAGAATTCGAGAAGGGGAAATACCCAAGCAATGCTGGACAGAGAAAAAAAAAAGGAACAAGAAACATTCTCCTCGCACCCAGATGTCTGCTCTCGAAAGGATAGTTGGAAATAATCATTTTGTGTTGGCCAAACCCATTCAGAGTGATAATGACGATGATGATGATCATATATAAGTAAATGAAGAAAAAAGGAGGAACATTGAAGGGAGAGGAAAAGAAAAGAGGCAGACCGAATCTAGAGCGCCATCATGAGACAAGCCAGCCCAGCCTATCCACACAGAGAATTAAGGGGGTTAGGTACCGTACGTACAACCCCAACACCCAACCACGAAGAGTTAAACAAAGACGACCGACAGAATTACAGGATCAACAAGCCGCCCGCAAACGCAATCACGACGGCGAACGCGCTGGCGCCCAGCAGACGCCTGCCGCTCGGGGGCGTGACGCGCCCACCGTCGTTCTTCCCGCCGCCGCACGACTGCTGGAACCCCGTCGCCAGACACTCGGGGGCCGCGGACGTGGTGCTGCCGCCGCCCTGGTTCTGGCCCGCGACGCCGGGCCCCTGCACGCTGCCGCCGGGGATGGACGCCACGGGGGCCACGGTCCCCGTGCCGGTGGGGTTCGACCCCCCGACGGTGCCACTGCTGGCGCCGGCGTTCATGTCCAGGCCGGATCCGGCGAACGACTTGAGCACGGTCGGCTTGTTGCCATCGACGACGGTGTCGTTGGTGCCGAGCCACGAGCTGTACGTGTAGCTCACGCCCTTGTTCGTGCCGGGCGCGGTGGGGGAGTTGAAGCACTTCATCTCCACCTCGCCGAGCTGCGCATAGTAGTAGCCGTACGTCTTGATATCGTCGGCGTTGACCCAGTCGATGGGGCCGCCGGCCCAGTCGATCGTGCCCTTGGCGTTCGTGTCGGCGCCGCCGGGCCAGATGGAGAACTGCACGCGCGACGGGGTCTGGGGGAAGTCCCACTGGTTGGCCGTCGCGTTCCAGGTTTCGGACTTCTTCTTGGTGCGGCCGACCTGCCCGTCGATGAGCCAGGTGATGGACTCAGGCGTCCATTGGATCTCGTATGTGTGCCAGTTGGAGTAGGTGTTGGAGAGGGTGATGTTGCCGGAGTTGACGTCTAGAGAGTACATGAGATTAGCTAGGCACGCACTCTGGCAGGGACTACTTCAAGTTCCTGGATCCTGAAAAAGGCGGGGGTTGAAACAGCGGCCAGAAACAAGGCGAAGAGGGCCACTCACATGATGGGATACCCTGGAAGTAGTAGTTCGTCTGTGCAATGCCCAGCTCGGTCCCGACCCATTCGTAGTCGATTTCGTCCTTGACGTCGCTGAACAGGATGAAGGCCGAGACAACACCCGCGCCGCGGCTCGTCTTGAACCTGGCCGAGACGTTGCCGTACCACATGTACGTGGTAGACGACATGACGGTGCCGACGGAGCGGGCCGGCATCGTCAGAAGCACCGAGTTGTCGTACGCCATGGGGGTGCCCGAGACGACCCAGTTGCTCGTCGACGAGTCGCCCAGGTACTTGGAGATATCGGTGATGCCATCGAGGCTGGTCATGGGGAACTTCTGGCTCTTGCAGACTGGCGCGGGCACGCAGGCGTCGAGTGAGAAGGACATACGAGGGTCGCACCCGCCGAGGCAGAAGGCGCCCACACCGCAATCACCGTAGACTGCAGGTTTCCGATCGAGTTAGTCACTTTGTTTGGCTGGACATGTTTTCTTTGTGTCTCTGTGTCCCATGTCTCCGTGTCGCGTAGCATGTCTGTCCGTCCATGTGCTGCGGGCAAGGAGCTAAGGAGATGCAGTGTGACCAAGGCCTGCTCGGTCCCGGCCGTCGTTTAGGCCTGTGCACACAAAAACGTCCGGACATGCAGATGAGAAACAGTCATGATGCAGGAGGGAGATGCAGTGCGGGGATAGGCAAGGAATCGCAGTTCCAGTCTATCTGATCCCTCTCCCATCCTATGCTCCCGTCCCATCCCATTTCATTCCACTGCGTTTGGTAGCCACTGCCAATGCAGCGCCAAGAGCATGGGGAAGGCTGGATTGAACTGAATCGAAGAAACCAAAACTTACGGCCACAGCAGGGAGCCTCCTTGGGGCATTTTTGCGTTAGTGAGCACTTCTGTGCCAGCACTGTTGACGCGCCCAGCAGGACGGTCGCGCCAATTGATAGCAATGTCGACTTCATCTTGTGTGTTTGTGTCTTGTGTTTGTGTAGCGAGCGTGGCGGGAAAACAGGGAACAGGGAAAGACGTTATGGTCTCAGCCCTGGCCGTCGTCCTTCTTCTTCGACCTCACCGTCTCGTTAACGTCGGTCAGTAGTCCGTGGTTCGCGTCGTCGTCGTCGGCGTCGTCGTCGTTATCTCGTCGAGGTCGAAGTCGAATGTGTCGTCGACCTTCGTCGGCAGTTCGTTCGACGCGAGAAAACGTGATGGTGTGCGCGATGATTAGGAGATGATTTAAAAAACCGGGAGCGCGAGTCCGGACCGAGAGCCTCAAACAATGCGGGCGTCGTCGTGCAAGTATGTGGTATGCAAACAAGCGAGGGTATGATTCGATGATCGACAAGGCAGTCGAGACTTCTAAAGCTGCTCAAAGTTCATGCGGCGGATTTCTGTTGGGTGGCAGAAGAAACGGCTGGAATGAAGCTCAAAACAATTCGGGCTGCGCTGTGGGAAGATCCGAGGTTCTTTCCCCCTTCCTCCACGAGTCAACGAGGACAAAAGGCAAGCAGGCTAGCCGAAAATCGGGAGATAGGAGCGTTCAGCAAAGAGGCGCAGCGATTGCCAACGGATTCCTTGTGTTCGGTGTTGTTGATGCTTTGTGTTGCTGTTTTGGTTGGGCCTTGTACGCTGGGGCTTCGTGATGCGTTGGTCGAGCTTGTTTAGCTGCACCAATTCTTGGATTTCGTTAAGGGGCGGCGGCGTCTGACGACTTCCTCTTCTCCTTTCTCTTCTTAAGCAATAAAATTAAATAGCGAGCGACTGTAAAATGAAGTGGAAAGCAAATGACTCTGGTCAATAGACCATTGAACAGTGCCCCCAAAAAGCGAGTGAATAATGAAGGAGCCTCTCTCTTGTCAGTTGGGTGATTCCTTGACCCTGTTCGTCAACAACGAGCGGACACAACAGGAAAGAAGGGGAGAAAGGAGGAGAACAGAATGGCTGCACAGTGGGTGAAAAGTCGACAAATCCTGATGATGGGTGTGCAGGGGGTCTCCACCGGCACCGCCAGCAAGAACGGGACCTGGCCAAATCAGGGCATTCTCGTAATGAGTGGCGTTCCCTGACGGCACAATGGTGGGCCGTTGGCTCCAAATTCCCTGGGGCCACACATCGACGGCCCCAGGCTTGGGAACGCTTGAAAACTCACCATCGTTTTCAGGCATCTGTCATCGTTCTTTCTGAAGCCAAGCGAAGAGCTATGTGCAACTAAACTACGATGCAGTAAGGTGACGTTGAAGCAGACTATCGATGGAGCTAAAAACGTCAATCTCACAGAGATTGCCCGACGGCATCCCATCGCCGAGCTGCTCGCCGTTAACATCTCTTCTGAGGATATATCACGTGCGTCTCCGGGATAAAGTCCACAGTGGTTCGCCGGATACCTGCATCATTCCGCAGAACGTTGAGAAGGTTCCTGCAAAAAGGCAATTGCTCCCCTGTCCCTGTCCTGCCTGCAAAGACTCACCAATCAAGAAAATCCTGCTTGTGGGCGGGCCGTGGGGAAATGTTGATGCTCAATCAGTCCCTGCGATACGAAAGCCCTCGACCCCATGACGTTGATTGTCAGCATGAATCCTCGTATTTCGCCAAGCTCTCCGGAAGAAGTCGCCTTCCCGCCGTGCTAGCTCAAAATAGAAAAGGGAGCCAGAACTTGCGGCAACTGGAACACGGACCTGGGGAAAGAGTCTAGACTCCAGATTCTGGAGACAGAAAGGCTCCTTGACAGCCTCGTTGACCACTTATCATATCTTGCTTGTTGTCATAGGTCGCCTCACCTTTCCGTTGTGCAACTGTAGTCGAGATTAAATCGATATGGTTCGTCCGTTGAAATTTGCTGGTTGACCCCTGCCACTGCATATGTACAACCTCGACAATATCTTGCGCAGTCCACGATGCCAGAGCAAGCACTTGGTACTTTGCAGATGGAGGTCCGCCCGCCAAGACCGGCACTTGGGAAACGAGAGAAGCAGGCATCATGCTGCGTAACCTGCACGGAACCTGGGGTTGAACGTTTCTGTACATACATCTACCAGCACCTACATACATGCAAAACACTGCATCGAGTTGGAACATTGCCATCTTTACCCACATAGGTAGGTAGGGAATAGGGGAGTCCTTGAGTTGGAGACAGTATCGCTAGCTCTTAACTAGGTAGGTACCTTGGTATATTCCTATGCCTACCACCTGGGAGACAAAACCAACTTGCAGGAAATCACCCTATCGAATTGCTCGTGAGACTTCTTGCCTGGTCGGTGCTACTTCCTTGGGCATCTCGAGGCCTTCCGAATAGCCCTCTGTTGAGAATAGCCTTGTGTTGGGCCGCACTCATCTACATTACCCCACCGACCCTATTGCTCGGCTCGATGTAGTCTCACAACTAGTCCGAGAGGGAAGAGCCAACCTCCCAAATTTGGTCGCTAGTCCACATATCATCTCGTCTGCCGCGTCATGGCTGAGCCCGGTAGTCTCCAATAGATCGGAAGACGGCCGTACTAAGATGGGTAGTTATGTGTGGAGGATGCGACCAACTCCTGAAGGAGCTCCTACAAGTCTCCAGCTACATATTCCCAGCGTATCCTGGGCCGACATACGCCGCAAAGTAGCAAATAGACCGGAAAATCTCGACTGTCTATGGGTGTAAATTGACATTGTTTTAAGAATTTCTTTTCGTAAAGCACTTCGGTGGCGGATTTTGCTCGGTGATGGAAGCCAGAGTGGAGGGATACACCGGCACCAGATGAACAGAATCCAGCACGGATAACGTCTAAGGAGCGGGGCTATGAACCACAGTTTGACAAGTGGAAAACGAAGTTCGGAGGCTAGGTCGGCAATGATACTAGGCATCTTCCGCTATCTCGAAAATGCTCTGTAGTCCTCCCTGCGAAGCTCCGCAGCTTTCAATGGGGCCACTGAGCACGACAGTAACACCAACGGCAGACCATCAGTACAGCCCTGGGAGTCATGGCGGATGACGAGGGCTGCGCGGTTTAGTCAGGGAGGGTGCCGGAACACTGGACGTCCGTCCAGCCATTCAATGAGTCTTCCTTGCCCGGAGGACGCCCACCAGCGTTACTTATCGCGTCTGCTCTCGAGTTCAAGGCATCAGCGGAGGCTACTAAGTTCGAGCGGCCAAGCAGGCAGGCAACGCACTTCCATCTTCTGAAAGTCCGAGAGGGAAAGGAGACACACATGACATCCTCAACCAGCGCAAAAAGAGACTAACGGAGAAAAAGCAGCGGAGGACAAGGATCACCGCCGAAGGTTCGGTAGATTGATAAGAAATATCTGCTAATAAGTAATGACCCTGTGACATCCCGAAAGAATAAACCAGTATCCATCCATCCATCATTTCCCCTTCACACACGCACGCGCGCACGCACAGTCAATGGCCAAGGACGTTATGGGGGAATTATACCAAAGAAAGGGAAAAAAAGAAATACGCGAGACGCGGAACACAAAAAAAGCCCATGGCCAAATCTGTGGGCAGACGACGACGCGAACACACGCATTCACACACGGGCAGACACACAGCAAGCACCACCACCAGCCAGCAGCCTGGCCAGCTTAGATAGGGAGATATTTAAGGAGACAAGGGAAAGGGTAACTAACAACACGGGCATCAAAAAAAACCATCCCGCCCAAGGAAAATGAGGAAGAAGATTCGTTCGAGTAGGGACAAGAGGACAAGAGGAGACAAGACGGAAGGAAGCACGAGCTGATTAGTTATATCCTTTTTTTGGGGTGGGTGCGGAAAAGGAGAATGGAATAGAACAAGAACAGCTTGGGCGAGTGGATCTTTTGGGGGGGTGGTTGGAATTTTCGCTTTCCTTCCCTCGCACAGGATAAATAGAATAAGAGGAAAAGACCTCCCTCGTGTCATAAGCTACTGCTACCAAGGGGACGCTACGAAAGGGTGCAAATGAAGAGAAGGGATGGAAATAAGACTCGAGATTTTGGGGGAAATACGGAAAAGGGGGACCAAGGGGGACCTGTGAGCATGCCGGCGTGCCGTTCAGACAAAGTGCCAAATACAACCTGGCAAACCGGGGAATCGAGGACTGTGGTGAAATTGGCCAAGTGCTGGGTGGGTAGATCCGCTGTGAGTATCGAGAACGGCGGGATGTTGGTGAGGGGTGTCATCAAAAAGGTATCGCGAGATGTACGTCGAAGTCGTGTCTAAGAGTAGCAGCAAATGCCGCAAGGGCACCGACCGAAGTGATATAGTAGGGCGGCGGTCATTGGAAGGGTCCAGCAACGCCAAAGGTAGGTGTCGGTGGGAGACGACAGAGGAGAGCAGACTCTCTATCTTTGCTTGGCAGTAGTCTGGAAGAGCTCTGGAAAGTTTTCTTTGGCATATTGCTCGCAGGCCTAGGATGAGGCGAAAAAAGTCACGTTAGAGAAAAGTGGCCGGTGATGGGAACATGACCCCACGCATGGCGCGCGTAGGTACCATCAAGGTGGTGAGCAGTGCTGTATACGTGGAAGGGAAGGAGCTGCATACCTTGGCTGGTTTGCCAACCTTGGCGCCAATGACCTTCCATTTGCTGGCCTCGTACTCCTTGATGGCGTTCAAGAGGGCTTGGCTCTGTGGGGGTGGCGGTGTGTCAGCAACAAATATTCCTTGCACCGGGATAGTGTTAACCTGATCGAAGCTGGGTGTATGCGTGTGTGGTCTTCATCCGCTATCTTATTGCTTCGTGGGAGGAGCAAGCGCCTTCAGTCGAAGCCGGGATGGGATGGAGAAAGGAAGGAGCCTCGGGAATGTGGGGACGAATGCGGCGGGCCGGTATCGTACCTCGTCTTCGGCGAATTCGGCATAGTGCATGTCCTGGAGAGAACCGAGAGGACCGAGTCAGCATACAACTCAAAAACCAGATCATGAACTGTTAAGGAGGGAGTCGGGGACATGCGATGGGGACATGCGACGAACCTTGTACCAGTGCTTTTTGACACTACCTTCTGTCCGAGTCGGGAAGGTCTAAATCCAAGGAAGCAAGAAAACGTTAGTGTGGGTCCCTAACATATCCTTCAACCAGACGCAAATCCAGATCGTCCGGTCCACGCTAGCGAACAACGGTATCGCATCAAACGCGATATTGTCATTCCGGGGCAGAGTCGAACCTTGGCGATCTCGGCCCAGCTGTTGCCGGCGTCACGCATCTGCTTGAGGCGGTGCTCCTCAGCTGCGGACCAGGGTGTATTCGTCCGGCTCTTCTTCGCCGGTGGCGCCGCGGAAGTGGCGTTAGAATCGTCGGCGGCGGGTGGCGGAGCCTGCTGCTGCTGCTGTTGCTGCTGTTGCTGCTTAGCAGGAGTGGGCACCGAGGCCACGGCAGGCGAGGGCGCAACGGGGGACGGCTGCGGCGGGGCAACAGGGGTCGGAGGCATGACCGGCACCGGGGCGGCAGGTGGTGGAGCGGCTGCGGCGGGGGCTTGCGGCGCGGATCCAGGGGCGGGTCGCTTGCGCTGGCGTGGGGTGGGTGCGGATGGAGGATTTGGTGTCGGCTGCTGCTGGGGCTGCGGCGCTGCGGCTCCCTGGGCGTGTGCGGGCTGCTGCTGCTGGTGGGCGTGTTGTTGTTGCTGCTGGTGGGCGTGCTGCTGCTGCTGCTGCTGGTGTTGCGCGTGCTGCGCGTGTTGTTGTTGCTGGGTGACCGACATTGGGGGGTTCACAGGCGTGGGGTGGTGCTGCCCCTGAGGTGACTGCTGGGACTGGCGGGCGTATTGGTACCCCAAGTTCTCATCGCGTCGCGCCATGTCTGGTTGATATTGGTGTTGCGCGCTGTACCATGTGTTAGCGAATGGCGACTGGGGATGTGCTTGCATCGACTGCATCGGCGACATTGTCGCCATTTGCGCCTGTTGATGTTGTGTAGTCCATGCTGGCGGCTGTTGTGGTTGTTGTTGTTGCTGTTGTTGTTGCTGCTGCTGCTGATGCTGCTGCACAACATCGGCCCTCGACTTCTTCTTCATTGAGGGACTGGTGGAAGGGGCAGATGGGACACGGCGGACGGGCGACGTGGGCAGGGTGCTAGGCCGAATCGTGACGGCCGACGGGAAGGCAAGACGGGGCGGCGGGTGGGCGGAGAGACGAGGATATTATGGAGCCGTTGCCGTCGCCTAGACTTCCGTGCTTCTGCCACGACCACTGCCGCTGCCGCTGCTGCTGCCACTCCTGCCGCTGCTGTTGCCGCTGCTGTTGCCGCTGCTGCTGCCGCTGCTGCTGCCGCTGCGTGGGACTTGCTGCTTGCTGAACAGCGCGGAGCGAGTGCGGATGGGGAGAACGGCACTGTGACGAGATAGCAACGCGACGTGGAGGGCGAGAAGTATGGGGATTCGGGCGGGGAAGGGGAGGGATGACGACGGTGGCTGGGCCAAGGCTCGTCGCGACAGCGGCAAGCGCAGCTGCCCCCTGTTGCAACTTGCAAAGCTTCGCGAGTGACGGGGCAAAAGCGAGCGACCAAGCAGGCAAGGCGAGCAGGAAACCAAGCAAGCGAGCGAGTGGGCAAACAAGCAAACAAGCAGAACAGGAGAGCGGGCTGGGCGGGGAGGACAGAGCGGGTAGAGCGGACACAGTGGTCCTGCGCCGGTCGGTTCAGGATTTGCTCGCTGTTCAGCTGCAACCACGGAAGACCACAACGGCGGGGCGACAAGATCGGAACGGGTCGCGGTTCAGTGAATTCCTTCGTCGCCCGTGGTCCGGTGGAACTCCATATCTTGCTGAGCTAGGTTGCGAGACGAGGCCGATGACGCGAAATGGATGGAGGTGTCCAGGTGGGATCGGAGTACATGGGGTACATATAAACAAAGTTGACAAAAACAGAAGTGTTGTGCAGGAGCTATGGCTGGTGTAGGTGCCAGGTGCTTGTTATGGGCTTCGAGGGGGGAGGCGGAGAGCCGAAGGTGGGAGAGAAGGGAGGGGACGAAAGAGGGATGTACGAGGGACAAGTGAGGAGGTAAGGCAGACGGCACGTCACTACGAAAAGGTACAAATGTGAACGGTACTCACTGGATGTCATTGGGGTGGCTGGTGGAGTTGGCGTAGAGGTACTCCGGGACAGGGCCGACGGGGCCTACCTGCCACTGCTGCATGATCTATGTAGAATCGTAACAGGTGAGAACAGGGGCCGAGGCCAGAGCAAGGGAAAAAAATTCGTCAGCGTCGAGGACGTGTAATGATCGAGAACTGCGAGCTCGCAGATACGCAATCAATGCAATGAGGGCGAGTGAATGATGTGCTCGAGGAAAGCGTTCGACGAGCACTGCTCCAAAAGCTGCCAGCCGTGGTACCAATTCAACCTCGTGCGAATGAGTTCCGGGTCGAGACTGAGGTTTGTTGCTAGTTGAAAGTCCCAGAAAGGAACCCAGGCCAGTGTGCTTGTGCTGGAGAGAGAGACACGAGAGAGGGGGAACTTTAGGAGAGATCGATGGGGGCATGTGGAGGTGGCGGGCGGCCCTGGGAACTGATGGCTACGGCTGGTACCGAAAGTACTGCGTGGTAGTGGCTACCACAGTGCAAATTGGAGCCTGAAGAAAATTCGGGTGGGCTGGGCGGACGCGCCGGGTTGCAGGTGCGCACAGGCGGTTGAGACTGGAGAGGGACGGATGCAAGACTGATGCGAAGAACAGCCTGGAACGCCCGCCGCGTCCACCCGATCCATCAATCAATCAAGCCAGGGCATGGTGGAAGGAGAAGAAACCTCATCTGTTCCCCCTCCTCCTCTTTCCCTCGGTCTGTGTCCTTCCATCCCAGTTGCGCGTTGGCTGCTCGTTCCCGTCCGTCTGGTGTTGCGAGCTGCCGTGGCTGCCAGTCGCGTGCTCCAGGAAGTTCCATTCACTCGAGGTCATCGAGAATTGATACCACAGCCGTAGCCATTTATTTTCTTGCCTTCTTTTTTTTTGGTTCTTTTTCTTTTCGCCCTCATCTTCTTTTTTTGCTCAGGTTTGCCGGGATGTGCCGGGGAAATGGTTGGGAGGGTGTGAGGCAAGGCAGAGAAACTTAAATCAAACAAGGTACTTACGGGCAGTCTTTGACGAGCAGCAGCCGCCGTGTCAACTCGACGCTGCATGAAATCTTTGGGTGTCCTGGCAAGTAGGCAGATTCCAGAGTTAAAATGGCTCTCTTCCTCCTCACCGCGAGAGCGAACAGCGACAAAGAGCTCAGGAATAAAAAAAAAAAAAGTGAGGTACTTGGAGTGTCGGAGTGACTTCAGTGCGCACTTACTTTTTCTTATGTGGGCGACGGGGGGACGGGGGGCTGCCGTCAGGTGGAGAAGACAACGGGTTCGCGGAAAGAGAAGCTAAGAAGTGGAGGGGGGCGAAACTTTCGAGGCAGTGAATGCGGATGGCTGGGGACGCAAAAAAACGATGGGCGAAAAAATCGGGTTCTTGTCCAATTAGGATTAATAGCTCCCGTCTGTTGCAGGTGGTTGATGAGGTTTAATGCTCCCGCTAGCCGGTCTGGGCATGCGTTCTGTGGGCAAAAAGAGAACTGGAATTGTGTGATGTGAATATGTGCGAGGTTGTGAGTGACGCAACGGTGCCGTGCGGGACGGAAAATTCGATCCCACAGTGCTCTCACACTGTACGTGTCGTGTCGGGCGCAGGTCTTTGGCGGGTTGCAGCTGGGGGTGCAAGCAGGCTGTTGCTTGCTTGCTTGCTTGCTTGCTTGCTTGCTTGCTTGCTTGCTTGCTCCAGGTAGCACGCGTGTGTGGTAGCTTTCCGGTCCTTTTTCTACCTGCAAATGCAGACGCCCGCCACACGCAATTAAAGCAACTTGCAATTAAAGCAACTTGAAAAGTTGGGACGAGGATGAGGGAAAAATTGAGCAAGTCGCAAAGCGTACCTTCCTGGGCAATTGGGCTAAGGGGTTGGGCAGGGAGACGGTTCGCGTCGGTAAACCTTTTCTTCTCCTTTTCTGATTACCTCAGGCCAGGCAAAGAGTCTGGAAGACAGACAGGCAGGGTGACAAATTACGGATGGAAAAATGACGAATGTGCGATCGGGTTGTTGAAGAAACCTGACAGGGGGTGATGAAGAAGCTGGCCTATCGGTCCCAGGTAAATGGAATTGAAGTGAGATGGTGGGCGCGTCGATCGGGTACTTTGGCTGGAGGTCACTCCCAAGTCGTGAAATGACGAGCTTCAGGCGTGAGCAAAAGTTCCTTTTTTGTCGGGAAACGGGCGGTGGCGGCGGCGGCGGCGGCCCGTTTCTTGGGGTCGGGTGGGAATGTTTCTGCTCCTCAAACTTTGCTTTTTTTTTTCTTCTTCTTCTTCTTCTTCTTTCTTTTCTCATTCCCGTCTTTGCTCTATGCTCTCTTCGCCGCGAAAGGAATCAAGCTTGAAAGCAGGTCCGGATGTAACAGCCACGTCCAGGAATAATGGCGGCGCGACTTGAACGTAGGGCAAGATGGAGGCGAACGTGGAGGGGAACTTGAAGTGGTAAGAGGGATCTCGATAGAGGGGTGCGGCAGTTGTACCTTTTTTGTATCTTCTTTCCATCCCTCCTGTCGCTCACAAACGGGGTGCCTGAGGGACATTGGAACTCCCGTTGCCTTGCTGTCATTTCTTGTCCTATCAGAAGCGCAGAACACTGCGCATCCCTGATTCGATGTGATCCGAGGTGGCTCAGCAATTCGAAATTTATGGGACGCATCGACCGGGATTGGGAAGGTTAGGGCTGCTGTCGGTCCGTCAAGCTCACTGCTATCACTTAAAATCCCGTCTTGCCTTCAAACGTCTGCCTTCCACGGCGCACCCACGGGCAGACTCGGGTTGCATGCAGCATCTTGATCATTCCGGATAAGTCCAAATTCAAGTTTTCAATGTCGACTATTTCGTACACACATTCGTTATGCCGCAGCCTCGAGCCTGGTCGGCCATGGGGTGGAGTCGATTCTCAGTTGAGGCCGCCGTTGCCCAGTTTCCCACCATGATCTGAAGCTAAGACTGACAGCCAAGCGGGGTGGAGAACCACAAGATCCAAGTCTCGGCTACCTCGAGCACGGGCCAGGACTCGGTATCTCGCAATCGTGAGAGACATCATCCATCGTTGTCTTCTCCCGAACGCCAAGTATACCTACCTGTCTACTGGAGCTATCAGGATCCATTCGTTGGATGAGATGGATCAGGTCGTGTTTTGTTTCTGATGTCGCCATCCCACCTGCAGCCATGCGAAAAGCGAAAAACTCGAATGCGAGGCTTACATGTCGAGCCCTTTCGGACGGCTGATGACTGGCGACGACTATCATTTCGAGTGCGCGTCCTCAGCGGCGCAATCAATCATCAGCAGCTGGGCGCTGTCAGCAAACATCAACCATCCCGTGGGATGGATCCCTCTCCTCCGTGTCCTCCTGGTTCCCTCGCGTTGGCCCCAGAGAAGCTAGACGAACTAGGGAAACCCGACGCAGGACCGGCCGAGTTGACCAAGGGCAGCTAACTGTACGGTCGCTTGTGGCAAGATGCGACCCCAGACCCAGAGAAGCAATCAAGCCAAGTGCTACTCTCCGTCTTACTCTCTCGAATCAGAACTCGGGAAGGCCGGCGTCGGCAGCTTCACATGTGCTGCTGCGGCTGCATCCATGTAGCCTTTCCAACAATTCCGCGCAGCCCAGCCTCGATCTCAACCAGCCGAGACCACGCTGAACTAAACAGAAAAACACCAGAGTCGACGTCGAGGGTGTCGACCAGGCCGGGTTCGGTTACTCCAATACGGGAGTCATCTATCATATTCTCCCCGCTTCCTCCCTTAATTCCTTCCCCTCACCGTCGTCGCCGTTCACGGGATTTCGCGGAAGGCACAGGCAGAGAAAAGAAGGAAAACGGTTTGTTTCAGTTACTGCGCGCATGTGACTCAAATCCCTTCTGATTCGCTGGGCACCGGCTGCTTGCTATCGGCGCAAATGCTTAAAAAGGTGAAGCTTGTCAGTGGCGGTCGATTTTCCTTGGCCCAACCAGATAAGTTCGGCCCCAACAGCCAGTCCGCTACGGCTAACTTTAAAAAACAAATTGGTGTGCTCGGTGAGGCTTCGCCCATTGTCCAATCAGGTGTTGGGGCGCCTAGATGCTCCGTGGAGGGCGAGAACCGTGTCTGCATGCCAAAATCAAGGTTACAAGGGGGGTTTGACGAAGAATAGGCAGTGGATTGGTCCCCGTGTTGTGCGGCGTCGCGGCCACGGTCCGATTCCCTTTAGTGTTATGATCTTATGATGTGGAGGTAGGGCTGAAAAAGGGGGGGCAAGGGTTGCGGATTGGGACGCCTTCCCGTTGACCCGATCTGGGAGCACGTACAGAAGATTCCATTTTCTCTCCCTCTCCGTGGAGGAAGTGAACAAACCCCTGTGGACTTAGGCTCAACAACCACGAGCTGTTGCGTTTAGAAGACTCGTTGCAAGGAGAGGGAGCATTGGAGAGAGCCAAGTCCGAGGTCGAGGGCAACCTATCTGTCGGACACGCCTCCTCCGACCGAAACCAACGAGACGACAACGAGACGACAACGAGAGGAGACAAACATTATTGAGTTTGTTATTTTCGTTATTCCTAACCCCCAAAGCAGGACGGGTGAGAGATGAAGATAGCGACACCGAGCCTCACTTTATTCAGTAAGATGGCTCCAGGTATGGACGGGTTCGCCCCACAAAGAGGATGAAGAGGCGGCTCCTTTTCAGGGGCTGGTCTACTTCAACTCGATGTACCTGTATGTATTCCCCGAGAACTTCAAGGTTTCCTTGACACCATCGAAGCCACATCTGACAGGTGAGGGTTGCGCCTTGTTCAGCCTTACGCAGCACGGTTTGGTAACGGTAAACCTCCTTTCAGGCCATCAGTTCGGCCCCCACCACCCACCACCCGCTCACTTCCCTCATTACTGCCGCCCACACACACACACACACACACACACGCACACAAACTACAGACCTCCCCCATCGTTCGTCCGGCCCCCTTTCCTCATCCCATCTCCTCTAGTTATCGCCCGTAAAATACCCCCAATGTCGGTTGGCGTTTGGCCTCGTTAGTCATTCCACTCACTACCTTGCCATCGGACACAGCTACCCGCATAAGTTCAGCTCTGTCCGTATCCGTATACCAAGACATAGCGTTCGGTCACTGACAGCCAGTCGTGCGTGTTTAGGAAAATCCAAGCGACGTCTAGTCGTGATTATATATCTGCACCATCAAATTACCTCATCTCTTTTTCTTTCCCCATTCCCCTCTCGACCCAGCCGTCCTGACTGGGGCGCTCTCTCTTTCTCGAGCAGCAATGCTTTTACGATCACCGCGTGCATCATGCCAGCTGCCAAGTCCAGACGCCTTCCAAACATCGGCTCTCCTGTTCGGCATCTCGTCGACATCACATCCACGCAGTAGTAGTCCGGCAGGCAAGAAGCATCAATGATCACCGATTCTAGCTCGCACGTCAGGGGAATTCTCATCCCATCTTTCCTCCCTGCCTCCCTCCCCTTTCCCTTCGATTCTGAATCTAGAACGGACTCGGAGGAGGGATCCAAGGTAGGTCGGATGACAGGTCCATTATCAAGAGACGATCGCCACGGAACAGACTCGCCATAGACCCGGAAAAAGCGACGCCCAGCTGGATCATGGCCAGAACAAAACGGATGGCCCCCATCCCGGATGGTTCGGGAACGCAGTCTCAGCCACTTCTTTGTTTTCATCATCTCTATGGGCTCTAAACGGGGGTGGTGGCAACGTCGCCCATCATCATGCCCTTCTTTCTCGCACACCCTCCTCCGCCAGCACGGTGATAACCGAGGGGGACTCATGGTCGCAAGCCCACCCAATGGATTTGGTCAAGGCGCTCGTTTTATTTTGGAAAACGAGTTCTCTGGGCTCTCTCCGAGCCTGGCACCTGAGCCTGTGGGGTGAAAGGTAGGTGTGAGAGGTATGTTGAGAGAAATGGGGAGACCGCCAGAAAAAAGATAGAAGTGAAAAGAAACGAGGAAGACCAAAGAAGACAACAAGAGATTTCACCAATCCCGCGGGCTAAACATCAGAAGTCCGGCTGGAAGGAGAGCTGCAAATGCCGCGAATGGGCAGACTGATGATACTCGTGATCCCGTTTTGTCTCTCCTCCGACCAGGTTCTCGCCTGGCACTCAACCATCCCGCCCCCTATTCCCATCCTCTTCTCGCAAACTACGGGACTGCAAACGACAGCACCACAACGGCTTGGCCCTGAGCTTCATCACCAGTCAAGTACGTATCTACAAAAAAGATAAGTAGGAGGTCATAACATAACGTAACATACCTACCCTCCCCACCCGTCCAACTCTCCAGTCCAGTAGTTCCTAGTCGACGATCAAGAGCCCGCGTCTGAAAACTGACATGTCCTCCGAGTTAGGCTGGGGGATTCTCACCAGTCCAGCAGGGGTCTCTCTCTGACCGGTCCCCTGATCAGATCGGCTGGCGGCCGACCCGGCCCAAAAAAGACAAAGAGAAAGCCTTTCGTTCTCTCTAACTTCCATTCTGGTTCCGTGGGTGGGGTGCGTGCCGGTTGCTTGCTCCCCCAGTTGCATACATGCCATCGTATAAGGAAGATCACAAAACGAGGAAGAAGGAGGAAAAAAGGAGAGGGTATGGCAGCTTATGGACACTCGCCCGAATCAGAACCAAGGTACTGCGAGCCTCGGTTGAGAGAGCCCGAGCTTGCTTGCCACTTGGAGTTGCCTGCCGGAAGGCGTTGGGAGTGGGGCAAGAGGAAGTAGGTACCTTAGGTATGTGTACTAGGTAGACTAACCGGCAGGCAGGTAGGACAGAATATGAGGATTAGATAAAATGATCTACTTCCCGAGCAGGCACGGTCGACTCGGGATCCAGGAAAACCGTGATGAAGGGCCGCCTGGGTGGCCACCGGGATGTGGGATTAGCTCTGAGAGGAGGAGTGCGTGGTCTGTGAGCACTCCTTGTAGACACTTGCCTGCGAGACTGGCAGGGAGGGATAAAGAGAGAGTGTGTGCATGTGTAATAAGTGTGTGGGCGTGCTTACGTCCAGCTCTTGGTGTCCTGCCCTCAGCTCCTGTTGTTCCGACGCCTTCGTGATGTGGGTGGTTTTGGAAGTGGGTTGCTTGCTTGTTGTTTGCAACGGCGGTTCGACAGGGCATGGAGGAACCGTTCCGAAGAGCTGGTCGGCCTGCAGGGGAGAAGCAGCCAGAGAATATCCCCAAGCAAACTTCTTCCCAATCCTCTCTTGCATTTTGTGCAACAACAAAGAACAACAAACCTGTCATGCTTAGTATGTTCACCGAGGCTAGCTAAAACATTACAGGCCGGAGGTTTTTGTACTCGAACCCCTGATGACATAGATATCTGACCTGACAAGTGTTCTTCTGTCGCGGTGACGGGAAGAGGGCAGACGGAGGAAGGAAGAAACTGATGAAGAAGGAAAGGAGCCAACGACATCACAGGTGGTGTCGGAACTGTCAGGTTTCAAGCGCCAGGCTGGAAACATTCCTGATGTTACGACCGGACGTCCCCTGGGCCGAAACATGGTATGTGCGGTGTGTGCAGACCAGGTGTGGAGGGGGAGGGGGGGAGAGAAACACTGTGTCAGGCTTCTATCATTACACGCACGCCCGTTAGAAGTTGTCTTGATAATGGGCGTGTGAAGCCGGGGGTTGGATAGCAAGAGCATTGCTGTCTCCGCCGCTTTGGGTGCCCATCTTTCAGTCCGTCTGCCTTTCCCTCTGCCTCCTGCCTCCGTTCTCTGATTCCTCCGGCCGGCAAGCAGGCAGGCAAGTGGCGTTCCGTTTATTCCGAGTGCAACGGCATGCAGGCATCATCAACCTCGATCGAGCCTCTCGCTTCGTGCGTCCGTTCATATATGGACATATCTGCGCCAAACTATGCATACATGCCGTCCCGATCATCATTTCTCAAAGAAAGAGATACAGACATGATGGACGCAGACAGAGAGAAAGGAAAGGACGGACGGGACGTGAGTAGGTAGCATCTCGGGCACTCGGAAAGACGTCGAGGCAGGTTGTAACCCGGGCAGCTTCCAGAGATCTCGAGACGTCAGTGCAAGATCTGTTCGCAGCACTAGCCAAGAGCACACTGTCCAGACCGCTACTTTTCTTTGGCACCCTTGAGATGTAAACAGTTTCCATTTCCCCATGCCATGTGGACTCCTCTGCCGCAGAAGCGGGTTTCGCATCGTACGTCGAGGCCTGGACCTTGTGGTCGTAAATCGTGCCATCGCAGCATTGTGCTGTAGTTTTATTAGTCCGTTCCCACGATGGTAGGTAAGAGTCGACCGTGAGAGGAATGGAAGGGGAAAAGGATTGGGCGAAGGATTTGTTTTGTCATTGTCCGCATGGCTTCTAGATTCCATCTGTTCGAACAGACGAAGGACAGAACCTATGTTACGTAGTTAGGGATAGGATCGAAGCCAGACATCAACTAGATGAGACGAGCAGGAAAAGAGTTGGGATGACTTCCTGCTGTCAGCCTTCTCCCCGGAACGAGGAAAATCCAACACTCCGCTCGACCACCGTTGCTGCTCGACGGTTCGTGGTGGGATTTGTCGCCTCACTAAAAAAGACGGACGAGAAGGATCCTCGAGGCACATCCTCCACCACATCATAATCATCACCCCGTATTCTAGGACGATGCGTGCGAGCAGACGCCGTGCCGTTTCCGCCCTCGAGCGAATCAGCATCAATGAATGGGAAGTCATCAAAAACCGGGGGTATTGCTGTTCTCAAGCAGTATTCCATGCACAGTGAATAGCAAGCATACCTACGTTCACGTCTTTCGTTGTCGCCGTCGTCGGTCAAAGATTTTGACGCCCGCACGTCCTGATGTGTGTGTCTGTGTGTGTGCGTATTCCGCAAAGAGAAAGAGAGAGAATACGCCCCCGGCAGTGAAACTGATCTGGTCAGAGCCGGTCGCGGCATGCGTTTGAGAATCGCGGCTCCTCGCTTATCACGGAACCGGCAGGGGTCCGCCGACCGGGATTGCCCCCGTAAAACTTTGGCAGGGCGACGCTGCGGGCGGCGGGGCATGCAGGAAGCGCCCTGAACCCTACCTGAGCCTTGGCATCTGCACCCCTTGTGTGAATCGAGTGTGTGCCGAACTGTCCGTGCTTCTTTCATCACTCCATGCCATGCATCGTCGTCCAGATTGGGAGTCCTTTTCGTGATGTCTATATGATGTCAACTTCGATATCTGGGGCTTATGGCTATCATATTTTCACGAAGGATCTGTTTTGTACTACAGGATACAAGAGGTTATTTTCTCCTGTTAATAGTAGTAGTACGAGGGGGAAGCACAAGATCATTTCGAATCCTGGTCGAGTCAGGTCTCTTTTTCTCTTGGTCGATGGTACTCGCTGTCCCGGGTTGATGCTGCGGAAGGACAAAAACCTTTTTTCTTTCTTGTGTGAACCGATCCCCGCGACAGAGTTCAGATGCATTCGCGTCCTGGAACTCGGGGTCGGTGGGGCGGACATCAGATGACGAGACCCGACTTCATGCTCACGCCGGGGTTCCTTTGTTCGAAGAAATGGGCAGTTCAACTCATGCGTCGATATACGCTCATCAGAGTCCAGAATCTCCATTCATGGTGTCTGGAATCCAGAAAGAGAAGTGTAAGCATCTCCAGTTGGGAGGGTGAATAAAAAGAGGATCCATGATCTGCGTCGTCGACACTTGAACCCAGGTTGTCAAAACCAGGCTGACTGGGGCGACGGGCTCTCTTCGTGCTTTCTTTTCTTTTCGTGCCGCCTTGATGCCTCCTTCTTAAACCGAGGATCTGATCCAGGGCTGTTTCGGGGACTGGCAGAAGGGCAGACGGCCAAACAGTCAAGAATCTCTGTCGAGGGAGGTTTTGCGAGTTGTCCAATCCGCAGAGGCGAAGACAGCCCTCCATCAGTTTCGTCCTATGATCGAGGTGAATCAAATCTGTCTGCACATATCTTCTTTTTTGTCTCCGCCTCCGCCTCCGCAAATCTTGTATCCTGTGCCACTTCCTCCAAACAATCGCCGTTTTGTTTTGTATGGAAAACCCGGGCCTACAACCGGCAGATTAGGCGGCACAGCCAACGTGCTGCCATGGGATGGCTATGAGAAAAAAACAATGATTTTCTTCTAAGGAGTGGCTTCGGCGACACTGTTCGGAATCTGCCCTGGGCGTTGTCGTTGTTGTTGGTTGTTGATGGCACTAGAGAAGACTCCCCGGTCTTACGGAATAGTAGATGTGCTATTATGACCTAGTTTTTCTCCATTCCGCCCCGGGAGCTTTTCGGAGGCTGGACCCAGCGAAGTCGGCTTCGGCCTCACCAGCAAAATTAGCGTGGCCCAGTGGAGGCTCTGTGTCCCCGCTCGGAATGTGGACGACGACTGATGAAGAGGCAGGATGCAGGTGCTTTTTTCGATCCTTTTTTTTTTCCTTTCTTTTTCTGGCTTTGCAACTGTGCTTCTGGTTCTCGATTCTGGTCGACTAGTTCAAAGAACGTTAGCTCAACACCAAGCCGGAAGTTCGGACGAGAGAGATCACTCGACGATGGCGAAATGGGAGGAAAAGAAACTCAATGCGGATTCACGGATACACGGCGCGAGGCAGCATGGCACCATGGAAATTGGAAGCGAATGTCAATCTTTACTTATCCTTGTCGTCCCAATGCCGGAGCTGAAGCAATTCCCGGGGTTGCCGAGTCCCCATCCGTGCGGATCTGGATGATGCTCGAGACGACACGACACGAGGCAATTGCGACTGATGATGCTCGCTCACTGGAGGGTTGCTTTTGAACAACAGGCATGCACGCGAAGCAGCCTGACCCTAGCGAAGCTCATGACGCCGACAATGCATGTACGTTGTCAACGAAGCCATGATAATATTGGCCAGGATGTCCGGCCATTGTTCACCGCTGACCCTGCCCTATTATTCGTGCACGGTGTACACCTTGCAAGAGCCGAAAGTCATGAGTGATCCCTCTGCATGACATCAAATTTCGCGATGCTCTGGGCTTCGGGGAAATCGCATATCCAGATGGCGACGCTCCCCCAGATTCCGAAGATGCGAGATGCCAAGCTTGGATGCCTAGGTCTATCCCTGAGAGTGCGGTCGAGCGCCGAAAAAAAGACACTCGGGATATTTCTGATACTGCAGACTCGAAAATAGTGTCCACACAGGGCCTTTCAAAACAACGGCATACGATTCATGATCGGTCAAGTTATACACAGACTGATTTTCTGCGCACTGCAGTAGAGCTCAGAGAACGACAGTCGGGGTTCCCGGGCCGGCATCGGCAGCACAATTTACGAGAGTGAGGCATTACTCAACGAGAGGGGGTGTGATGTTTGCCGTTGTTTGCAGTTTTGGAGTCTCAGTAACAACACAAGTGTCGCCACGGCGTCGTCCCGGAACAGGACTGAACCGGGCAAGCCACCCGCCGATCAAAGGCTGACTTACCCGTCGTCATCCGGTCCCAACCCCTGTAGTGGTTGAGATGACAGCAGGACCATGGGCTCCTAGGGCTGGGAGTGGTGGGTGCCACCACGATCTTTGTCTTGCTGGCCTGCTGGCGAAAGCTGGATTACGCAGGTGTAGCCGCAGAGTCTCAGGTCGTGCTTGTCATCTGCCTCATCGATCACTAGACCTGGTCTTCCGAGATGCGGCCATGTTGTAGGACGGCGGGAGAGGCTCTGATGAGAGACAAACAAGGAGGGAGACGCCACCGGCACTATCCAAGTCGAAACTCTAAACATAGACGGGATGGCTTCGATGATGTTTGCCTGTCACCTAATTGCGGAACGGAACAAGCAAGGAGAAGAAACCAACGCGGGAGAATAGGCATTCCGTTCTGTTTTGGTTTGGGCGTAGGTAGCCGCTGTCGTCCGGGCCGCCTCCTCATCAGCCAAGCCGTTAGATGCTTACAGAGAGGCCAAACCAGAGGCAAGGGCAACGGAAACCCCACGGAGGAGTGCTGGAGATGGACACAGGAGAAGAATGCCTCTGGGAGACGAAACAGCAGGAAACTAAGTTCGAGTCACTTGACAGCAGACACCGTCGAGAATCCTCTTGCAAAGTTGAATTGTGTCGGGGGACTGGTGACGGGGTTTCCCGTTTATGTCGACAGCGATACCCAGCCGAGAAATACGGCGTCGTCACAATAAGCTGACGTGCATCTCCTTGAGCCTCAACTCTTTTTCGCCTTTTCTCACCCTTCCCGGCTGCTCCGGCGGATTGGGGCGCGTGCAAGGAACAAGAGCCACCCAAGATCTCTCAACGAGTCAACGAAGGTCAATGAAAAGAGACGACAGCACGGGACAGCATGCAACTCACGGACAGTTGCACTGTCCCGGAACAGGCCGCTGTGGGTGGGGGAAGAGAGAGGAGACGGAGAACTGGGGTCTGTGGTCACGAAAGACGGTGTCGGACTGTCGGTGTCGTGCCCAGCGTCGTACCCAATGAGGGAAGGCCTGACACGCGAGTTGAAATTACACCAGCACATTAGCGAGTTTCAAGGGCCTAGAGCCCAGGGCCGGAAGGTGGACGGCAACAATCTCAACGCAACTCAACGCACTCTATTCGTGAATTTGCGGATTGAATCAACTGCTTAGAAACTGCAGAATGCAGAATGCGGAATGCGGAATCTGTGTGCCTTGAGGATTCTGAGGATTTTTGTCTGGTCCGATGGTGTTGGCACATCTGCAGCTGGCCGGTTTTGGGACCAGCGGGGACAGGAGAGCCAGCAGGTAACGCTGGAGCCATCACCTCAGGTATTGCTGGACGGAAGATATTATTATCATTGCACGACCTGAGATGACTTCGCCGGGATGATGATGGGGAGGGGAAGCCAAAACAAAAAGGCAAATCTATAATAAAAACATTCTTTTTGCCTTCTTTGAGAGTCGTCTTCAAGACGTCGTCAGGCACTCGTGGACCTGAGGCTTGCTCGTTGGTTCGTGCGTCAACGTGTCCAGAAAACCGGAAACAGCCTCATGTTTCAAACAAATCTCGACTGCCAAACAAAACTTGCCGAGCGCCTTGCCTTCCATGCTTACTCGTCCATTCCGCCTTCTTTCAAGGCTAAGAAGCAGGGAGTCCGGGGGCACTGACTGGCAGGGAGGGAAGGATTGATGGGATCGTGGGCGGCGACAAAAAAGAAAGTAAGGTTAACGGCTGGCCGCCGTCTTGGAGACCGCCTGCACTGCAGAGACCCCGACAGCGACCAAAGCCAGGGGCACACACTCACCAAAAAAAGGAGGGGTTTTCTGGGGTCCAGCCAAAGGAACACCCCAATCGCTCCAATCACAGCCCGTCCCGAAGAGCAAGCGCCAGGCCTGTAACACCTAAAGCAGCAACATCGGTCAAACGTCAGACACAGACCATCTCTGCCAGCCCACCACGATCTCGAAACGACTTGCGACAGCGCCAGGTCAGGGACATGCCCCGATCGCGAGCCCAAGAAACCCTCCGAACGCGCCGCGCCTACGGACCGCCTTGCGACGGACACGTTTAGCTGCAGTTTAGCTCGACTGCGCAAGTTTGTTCTGTCTGGTGACCTTCCTTCTCTGCCGTCAGGCTTTGTTCTATTTTTCCACGTACAGGAGACGGAGGGATCCATGGATGATGGTCTGGCAGACTGAGTCAGGCACTTCCTCGTCCGAAGATTGATCAAAAACAGAGAAACAGGAGCGAAAAATATTCCGCACCGTTCGTTCAAGCTCCGTCTCATCCCATGATTGGGAAGCCACCAAAATAGGGTCGCCCCGAATGGACGGACGCCTTAGGACAGGTGCGACGAGACATTCCCCCAAGCCGAACCGCGTACCTACCAAGCCAAGGGGACGCCACATACATCAGAGCTGAGTTTTGGAAACGGATCGCACAGGATTGGATTAGGACGGACTGAATTGGGCCGCGGCCTTCTCTCCTTCTCCCCCTCCTCCCCCTCTCCCCGCTAAACAAAAATGCGTCAAAACTGAGGGGCAAAAAGGAAATGTGTCTGGTGTTGCGAGAGAGACGCGGGGGATGGGCCTGAAAACTGTCGGGAATCTGTTTTCCTTGCCGCTCCCTTTCCCTTCTTGCCCTCTTGAGACCATCTGTTCATCCTCTCCCTTCCCGGATGCCGAGGAAGTCTTTCTTCCTCTCTCAGTCGAATCGAATTCACATAGAGCACGGGGACCTGCCCGCCCGCTAACCCACCAGTCAGCCAGCCAGCCAGCCAGCCTGAGGTACCTGGATGACACAAGAGGTGGGTAACGAGTGATGCTAAGTCCATCGTCTCGTATCTCTTTTTTGTCGCTACTGATGTACATATTAAGCACATCCGTGGACGTGCTTTGCCTGCCGGCCGATGAATGACAAGCCTAGGCTCTCGCCTCGAGGAGATGGGCTCGACTCGTTCTGGTGGTTCGTCCCGCTCCCCGCCCAAACAAAGAGCGGAATATGTCGTCGTCTTCCCTTTCCTCTTGCTACTCCCCCTTGACGTCGGACTCGGAACCAGCCAGTGCCATCTTTCCTTTGCCTGGGGTCCGGTAACGCACGTCCCATTCTCCTCGTCAAGCTCCTCCCAGTCCTCTTCTTCGTCGCACCCCCCTCCCCCTCTCCACTCCAAACTCCAGACTCGAATCAACAAGGGTCTTCTTCTCCTGGGCCCGTAAAAGCGGTCACGGGCCATGGAGCAGCAGTCATGATCAGTCCAACATGTTTATGCTTTCCCTCCCTTCTTGTACCCTCAGGTTGTTCCTTTCCCCGTTCTTCTCACCACGCCGCAAATTCCCAAGGATTGAAAGAGAACGCCCCCCCTTCAGCTTCTCTTCCCTTCCTAAATCCTTGATCCGTCCACCCCCTCCCATACTACCACTCTCTTCCACATGACACCCCTAACCCCTGTCCCTTTCCCCCTTCCCGGCAGACAACTCCACTCTATCTCAAGAGCCTCTTTTTTCGCTCGTGTCGCTGGGTTCCAGGATCGACTAGGGTCCGCAGTCCAGACATCTGTAACGGGCCAGCACCGAACGGCGTGGCTCACTGGCGTGCACTCGTCTTTCTCTAGCGTCCGCACTCCCTCCTCCGCTACTCCTCCCCCCTTGTCCCCCCCCCCCTTGCCCTTGCACCACACACAACACTGTTCGCCTTGCAACGCAACCTCGCACGCCCTTCCAGATAGGAAGAAAGAGAGCAGACAAGGCAAGGCCCCAAGTGTGAGAACTGAGAACAGGCAGGCAGAACGAGAAGAACAACAGAATGGATGTGCCTGCGCCCGAACATCATGCACTCTTAACATGGGACTCCTAACGCCCACCCCGCCCATCCATAATCGATGGCGCATCATAATTATTATTATCCTCTTGTCTCGCTCTTCCCGTGTTCCCTTTTATTCCCTCTCCCCTTCCCCTCCTCTCCTTCTCTCTTGTTTATCTTCTTCCTCCACCCAGGTTGAGCCTCGATTTTGGGAGCTGCTTCTTTCACTTTCTTTCCTTCCTTTCTTGATCCACGACGCTGTAGCGTGTGTCCCCCTTCTTTTCTTCTCTTCCTTTTTCCTTCCAGCAGCTAAAGCTTTTACTCTCTTTAAACCCCTACCCACTACATATAAGCCCAACTGGCTTGGCTTAGCTGCAGACGCTCATTTTGAAAGGAAAGACTCCCATTCTTCGATCTTGTCTAATCTGGTTTATTACGACGCTTTTTGGTTCGGCCTTCACTTCTACGACCCTTTGAAACGTACATCATTTTTATTGTGCCTGAATCTGTTCTTTTCTCTTGAAGATTCTATTCTTCCTTGGTGGTATCCTCTCATTTCGTACAAGAAAAAAAACTAGCCTTCCTTTTCACGACAAGATCCGAAGTTTCTAGCACGTCGACCGACGACCAGATCACGAGACGACATTCGTTGAAACGGAGAGCTCCCTACGAACACCGAGAGTTTTGCCAGCAAGCCAGCTCGAAGAAAGAACGATTCGGCATTTCGATTCTTGAGGCAGCGAGTTCTGCAACCCCGTTTTTGATACCTTTTTCATCCTTCACTTCTTCTTTTTGAACAACTCGAACTAGTTTCGACTTTTTTTCCTAGGGGACAACACGCTCAGTGATCAGCGGAGATCATCAGAGCTACTCTCTCCACACGCCAGAGGAAGACACGAGCCGGTTTTCGATTGTAGGAATACATCGAACCAGAAAAACCCGAGCAGTAATGTCTCCCACGATGCAGATGGCCGCACCGCCCCCGGTGACGACGGCTTACACGCCCACATCGGACGTGATGGACCGCCACGAGTACGGCGTTTCGAAGAATCGCAAGGCCGCGTCAACCGGTGGAGGCAGAGCCTGGAGCGAAGACGAGGTGCGTTTGTTTCGATCCGTTATCTTCAACAACCAAGAGAGAGGGGACGAACAAAAGAAAACAAATTGGGGATGGGAGAAACCACACACAGGGGTGCTTAGAGAGGAAAGAAGAGATAGGAAACTGTTGGCGGGGGGTGTGTGTGGTGTGTGGCGGTGGTTGATCCAACATTTGGAAACAGGAACTGTTGCAGAATGTTGGACGACGGGTAAGAAAAGGGGCTTTGCCGGTAAGCTGACAAACCAACCAAAACGAAACAGGAAGTTTACCTCCTCCAGACGCGTCTCCAGAAGATGCCCTACAAGCACATCGCCGCTCACCTGAAAAAGACTGAGCTCGCCTGCCGCCTGCACTACCACCAGCTCAGCCACGGGTCGAACCGGCGCAAGCGCACGACTAGCGTCTCGTCCGGCTCGTCGACGGGCGGGCACTCGCCCATCCTGCCGGCGTCGATTCCGTCACCCATCCGCGAGTCGTCCTCGCGCTCGGCTTCTCCCCCCGGCAGCGCGGGCTCGTACGGCCCCGGCTCGCCCGCCGGCGGCGTGCAGCTGCCTAGCATCATGACTGCTGGCGGCGGCAACAGCAACTCGCCGCGCCTGCCCGCCATCCTGCCCAAGCCGGCCTCCATGACCCCGGCCATCACGTCGACGGCCACGGCAGCGGGGGGCCGGGCGACCAGCGCCAGCAACAACGGCTACCCGACGCCCATCGCCGACGTGGCCACGCCTCACAGCGCCCCGCTGATGCCGGCCGTCAACTTCGTCCGCACGCCCACGTCCGCGAACCCGCACAGCAATAGCCACAGCCACCCGCACCACCACCCCAGCCTGCGTCTGGACTGCGCGTCCGCGACGGCCCTCCCGCCGCTGCACCACCACACCCAGACGCACCCGTCGTCCGCGCCGCTCGCCCACCTCCCCGTCGACCTGACCCGGCTGGGCGCCATCTACGCCGCGCACCGCGGCTCGTTCTGGGCCGCCGTGGCCGCCGAGTACGGCGCGGGCGCTTCCCCCGCCGTCCTGGAGCAGGCCTGGAAGAGCGGCGCGTGCTGCGGCTCGCACGCCGGCGGCGGCAGCATCTCGCCTGCCGCGACGTCTGCCCCTTACCACGCGCAACACCACCCCCACCAGGCCCACCAGCACCAGACGCCTCAGTACCACAACACCGGCGGCCAGACGGCCACGCCCATCACGCCCGTGCACTCGCCCGAGGACCGCGACGCGTATCCCGTCGCGTCCTCGGCTGCTGCTCACGGTACGACTGCTAAGCCGTCGGACAAGACGCGCATCTCGGCCATCCTCGGCATCGACGCCGATCCCAGGAGCCCCAAGGAGAGGGAGATGGTCAGGAGGCTGGAGGAGAGAGTCGGTGCGTAATGCGAAAAAAGACGATTACTAAAGGCGGCGGTTTAGTTTCTTGGTGGTGTTCGTGGCTGGTGGTTGTTTAGGTCGTCGTCGTTTGACGTTTGTGTGTTCGTTGTTGGAAGCCAGCGGCTTGTGGGGCGGCGAAGAATGGTGCGGTGTTGTGGCGGCTCGCACGGGCCATGACATCCCCAAGCCACCCACCAGGCCACCCCTTTTCTTCGCTCCTGGCCTAGCTGGCTCGCTCGTGGTTGCTCATCAACCCCTTACTTTTTCCCTTCTGTGCGGCTCGCTCACCTGTATTCTTATCATTCTGATCGGATTTTTTCTTCTGCTTCTTCCATTCGTTTCTGCTGTCGCTTCTGCTGCCGTTTGTTCTTTTGGCTTGTTTCCTTCTCGCCATTCATCAACCACCCACCCTAACCCCCCTTTGTCCGTCTTTCATCACTGTCACCACCAAACCATCCCCCGACGCATCCCTCTACGTGAAACACCCTTTCAGCTTTACTGGTATATGGATTTAAAGCAAACCTTCGATTCTGACGATGAAACGGAACGATTCCTCTCTACGGTGGCTCTGTCTCCCCTGACACCTTTGTCAAGGCCCCTCGCCTCGACTTCCCTTCAACTACAATACTACCCACCTACCTACCTACATACCTACCTACCTATCTACACACCTCTTTACCACAACACGAGATATGACGGAAAGGGTTTACACACGGGGAACAAAAATCTTAGCATAGTACTTGCCCATTTAACTATTCTAACCTTCTTTCACCGCGGCGAAACATTGTGCTGTCTTGGGCCCTCTGAGCGCTGTGTTCGATACGCTCTTCGGTGTGTGATGGTTATATATGTACGTGTGTCTGTGTGTCTGCGTACGTGCGTGTATGAAGAGAGGAAGTACAATAGAATTGCCGTATACTTGGGAACATAAGAAAACGTGAAACAGGATACGATCCAGCCAAGCTGTCCCTTGCGAGTCACTTTACAGAACCGACAACTTATAACTGCAAGCGGGATGTGTCTTGCGGCCACGGTCGGCCCTGCGACCAACGGCGGCTTATCTTCAGACTCATCCGGCTTAACGGGTGACTGTAGGTAGATACACGCCCCGGGATTTCCGGTGCGAGGGCGAGGAGGGGATGTCCCAGCAAAGAACTTGGAGTCTTGCTATGCAAAGAGGCAGGCCGTCCATCAGCTCGGACCTCAGATCGAACTTTAAGGCCGCCGGGAAGTACTAAGTAGGTAGACTAAAAACGAAAGTTAAAGAAGGAAAAAAAGCAACCGGGTAGCACGGTTTATCCCAACTGATCTTGTGGTAGTAGCCGCTTGGTTATTGCCCCCTTTCGCCCTGCCGTCCCGAGTCAGATGTTGGCTCAGTGAGTGAGGGATTCGGGTCCGAAGCGGCAAGAAGAAAGATCCCCGGCCGAGATGGAAACAAAAGGCGGCAGATGACGAGAGAAGACCTCGAGTCAGGGATGACCGGGCCGGAGATGTCCGTGAGCGAGTACGCCACACCCGTTTTCTCGGGTTTCGTACTGCTTACTCCCAGCTGGGCGAAGCTACCACACTATACAAGAGTCGGTATATCACTGCTACGACGGCCTGAGACAAAGCAGTCGAGAGATTTGTTTCAGTGAAATTGCTTTTGCTATTCTTACGGCTTGCGTCCCATTCCATCCCATCCCCAGAATAATCGTTTCCGGGAACCAATTCAAGCGACACACGAGGAAACTGGTTATAGGCCAAGATTTCGAAGAAAGACTGATACGTGCCTGAATATGATGAGATAGAATAACAAGACGGGACGGCGTCAAAGCGCGGTGAAGAAGATCTCTGTCATCTTCGCTTTTCTTCCCGCTTTGGGGGTTCGTCTGATATAGATCGGAGTTTAGTTCTCTCTACATCAGTCAACGTTCGCTTGTGTACCTTACTTAGGTAGGCGGGTCGGTCGTTGGCGACAGGGACGAGCGCTTGTTTGAGCGGTAAACGAAGTTATGACTGGAACCTTTCGGAAGATTATGGATGCGAACTTACCTACGTAGTAGATAGATGGGTGGATGAGGCTCTTTCTGCCCGACTTTTTGTTGTCGACGCCGATCATAGGATCATCAGTGACGATGACCTACCAGAAAGGTCGACCTGGAGAAGAAGCTAGAATTTCCCGAGGAGGGCACATGTGCGACGAAGATACCGGGAGATCGGCATTCGACGATGATACTCTGTGAGAGGTAGGTAGGACCTACCTGGTCACTCTAGGAGGACCTGTCCTTGTAGAGCGCCGCTTTTGTCTCTCCTAAAACTACGTACACACGCCCCCTTTTCCACCTGAGTTGATAGACATATGATTCCAAACGCATTTCCATGGCAGGTCTTGGTCTGGTTGGAGGTACCTTGCAGAGACTTTTGCTGAAACGAAATCCCGGAGACATCTTAGTCTCAGCCTGCTTCCCCGGTCCTGGTGGACGGCGTTGAAAGAAGATCGTTTGCCGGATGGCGGCGAGGGAGGCGGAGCTCGTGGTCGAGACCCGGGGCCGACATGCGGACGCGTGTGGCTCAGGCTTGTCCAGTGGGGAAGGTCAAAAGAAACACATGTTAGTCTCAGGGGCACGAAGATTGAACGTGGCACAAGACCGACCTCCGTGGCGCAGCAAAAGAAAAGCAAAGGAGAATTAAACAGGCCGCGTCCGGATGTCCTTAAGCAGGGCGTTGACTAAGCAGTCGCATCTGCAGGCTTTGACAGTTCACTCGGGTAGGGGCTGGATTTCCTTACAAATCACTCCGACGCCCATCCATCGCAGCCGTCGCATCCATTCCGGCATGGAAAAGTTCACTTGACGATGTCACTTGACGCCGATGCGGTGCCTTGCGACGGTCGGAAAATGTCTCGGCGGGTGGTATCATGACGTAAGGCATCCGTAAGAAATCCAACAGCGGCCGCGGGAAACGGCTTGATGGCGAGCGGAAAATGGGAAAACGGGAGGTTAATACGCACGCTTGTGCGGTACGATTCTGGGCAAGACTAGTGCAGCTCAACCGAGCGGGGAACGGGAGGGGGAACGGGACGGTCGAGCCGATGATGGCGGCGGGCAGACAAAGTCGGGGACGCTGCTAGGCGCTGTTAGGCAAGATGGCAGATATTAGCCGGGTTATGGCTCGCCCCGAGGAATCAGGCGTAGATGGACTGACGGCTGTCTGTCGAGGGCGTACCGTACACAGGCCTGCTCACCACAACCTCGGCGGCCTTTGACTGTTCTGGTGAAGAGGTACCGATCGTAGCAGAGAGAGCGTCGCTGAGCCATCATCAATGGCCGTACTCGCCCGAGCCAGAGGCTCAGGAAGGCTCCTGTCATGCCTCTTCCTCTGGACCCTGGGGAACATCCCCATCCGACTTGCGAATGCCTTGGCCGGCGACATCGTGCTCATGAACGGCAAGATCCATACGATGGACCAGGCTGACAGCGTGGCGTCTGTAGTCGCCATCAAGGACGGCAAGATCGTCTATGTTGGGAACACGGAGCAGGACGCCCATCGGGCCGTGACGGGAGGCGGCGGAGAGGGACGAGAAGTGAAAACGGTTAACCTTGGTGGTCGTGTAGCACTGCCCGGTCTGGTCGACAGCCACAACCACATCGTTCTGATGGGAAACCGGCCGGGCTACCACACTCCTCTGGAGAACGCGTACTCCATCGCGGATGTGCAAGCTACGCTCAGGGCGCGTGCGGCGGCGGCGCCAAGCGTGGCGTTCATCACGACCATCGGCGGGTTCAACCTCAACCAGTTCAGCGAGCGCCGGCTGCCGACCCTTGCGGAGCTCGATGCCGCGGTTCCGGATCACCCGGTCTTCGTGTCGCAGAGCTTCCTGGGCCCGAGCACGACCAACTCGCTGGGCAGAGGCTTCTTCACATCTCTCAGGGGGGATGATCTGGCGCCTGCGGTGGCAGCAAACGGATCGATGGCGTCGGGCCAGGACACAGGCAGGGCGCTGCTCGCGCTGCGACGCCGGCTGACCTTCGAGGACCGCAAGCGCAGCGTGCGCGACGCCATGGCGTACGCAGCGTCCATGGGCGTTACGACACACCTCGACCAGGGCGCCTTCCCCGCTTCGGGGACGCCATCGGACGGCGCGGGCAACGAGGATCTGTACGCCATGCACCAGCCGTGGCTGGCGGTGTACCGCGACGACGAGCTGAGAGACCACGGCCAAGAAATCTCGCGGCCAGTCCCCATCCAGGGGCAGCCTAGGCTGGCAGCCAGCGTGCGGCTGCGCACCAACTTCCTGCACATGGACGCCGAGGCCGGCGTGCCGACGCTCCAGGCGCGGCTGCAGAACTCGTTCCCGTTCTTTGGCAACGACATGGTGCGCACGGGCGGCATCGGCGAGTTCATCTCGTCCAACTACAGCGGCGGGCCCGTGTTCGAGGAGGCCGCGCTGCGCATCGCGAAGGCCGGCTGGCGGCTCGAGGTGCACTCCCTCACGGACTCGGACTTCGCGAGCCAGATCCAGGCATTCGAGGCCGTCGACGCGCGGCTAGCGGCGGCGTCCGGCTCTGGCGCCGGCTCACAAGGAAGAGGAGTGAAGAGCCTCCGCTGGGTGATCGCACACGTGCCGCTCATCACGCGCGAGTACCTGGCCCGGCTCAAGGCGCTGGGCGGCGGTGTCAACCTGAGCGGATGGCAGTACCTGGCTGGCCGGGGTCCGAAGGCGGGCCCGCCTTTCCGAGACATCGTGGCCAGCGGGATCCGGGCAGGCTTCGGGGCGGACGGCATGAACATCGCGCCGATGAACCCGTGGGTGCACGCGTACTACGCCACCACGGGCAAGAACGCGCTGGGCGAGCAGATCAATGAGGGCCAGCACCTTACTCGGGGCGAGATGCTGAAGATGTACACGAGCGCCAACCAGTGGTTCCTGGGCGGGCCGGATGAGGCGTTGCTGGGCGCTGTGGAGATTGGCAGGTTGGGCGATCTGATCGTGCTGAACGAGGACTACTTCTCGGTGCCGGATGAGGGGTTGAAGAAGTTGAAGTCCGTCTTGACTGTCGTTGGAGGCGTGGTTGTTCATGATTCTGGGGAGTTGCGATGAGGTACGGTGCCGAAGCGAAGCGATGGCAGGACTTAGGGGACAGAGGGGAGAGAGCCATCCTCGCAATCGAGAGTCTTTCCTGATGGCGAAGACGAGTGGCTTAGAGGACATGATTAAAGCACCTTCCAGCCTTGCCTCTTGCAATGTGACGTGCGGATGCATCTCAAAGATTCGGTGTGTCACAATGAAGATTGACTGAGTGAGAGCGCTAAAGTTTAGCGGGCGTATGCCACTGAACGAAGATTGCCCCACCTGCGCGAAAAGCTCGCTGCTGTCTGATGCGTCAACTGCCAGCTGCATCTTTGCCTAGAGCTGCCCACGGAACCTCGACAGCTCGTCGATGTACATATCAAGATCCAAAATAATATCTACCCCATACTTTCGCCATTGGCCCCTGCCACGGAGTGTAGCACTTTCCCTTCCGTTTAACGCCTCTCCAGACACCTCTTGATCCACGCAAAACTCGCTAGACCGACCGACCGACCGACCGACGGAGGCACCACCAAAGCCTTCAACTACCTGCGCTTGCGACAGCCACCACGGTCTGGTGTTGCGACGCCTTCCTCCCCTCCCAGACCAACCAACCAACGAAACGCTTGGAACAATGTCACAAAAAATAACAGCCTCCAACCTCTCCTACTCCCAAAACCTCCCGCCCTTCCTCGCCCGCCTACGAGGCCAAGCCGGCGGCGGCGCCCGCGACGACCCCTTCACCCGCAGCGGAGGCGGCACCCCCCGTCGCAAAGGCAAGCCGCGCTCCGGCAGCGCCGAGGCGGAAGACGCGCCCGTCTTCCTCGACGAGGACGGGAACGAGCTCGACGGGTTCCGGGTGGGCGCCGACGGCGTCGCTGTCGCTGTGCGCGATAGTGCGAATCACCCTAGCGACGACGAAGCGGTCGACGACGGCGAAGAGAAGAAGAAGAAGGATGGTGGGGCGGGAGACGATGCTGCTGCGACGGTTGCTGGTGCATTTAGGGCGAGAAGGAAGAGGAAGATCGAGGGAAAGATCGTTGGTGGTGGGGAGGAGGATAACAATAACGTAGGAAACGGGAAGGAGAAGCGGAGGCGGAAAGACGATGGTAGGATGGAGGAGGCTAGCAAAGAAGGAAAGGATGGCGAAAAGAAAATGAAGAAGCTTGGGGGTAAAGGCGACGAGCCGCCAGCTGCCAAGCAGAAGGGGAAGGATAAGAAGAAAGCTGGGAAGGTCAAGCTGAGCTTCGGTGATGACGGGGACTGAGGAGCGGGCTAGGTGTTCGACATGGAAAATTCCGGAAACCAAAGCAGCCCGGGTACCCTCCAGTCCTACGAGCAGCCGACGACGCCGTATCCCCAGATCAGGGAACCGCTGACACTCACGAAAGCGGTAGCCAGCAGCGGCCCTTGCGTTTGGGAGCGGTTACGAGGAAGGCCGGCCCATCAGGACCTTCTGATGCCCGGCAATTTTTGCTCCTCAGACCCGGGTCGGACCAGCCCGACGCATGACCGTACCCTCTAGATACCTACCTACAGGATGGATGAGATCGTGCTGCGTCGCTACTACGGGGCGTAAGTGCTACACAAGCTCTGCGTCGGTCCTTTCTAAGAATGCATGCATCAGGTGAGGCTGCCGGAGCACGTCTGTACGGTGATGGTGATGCCCCTGGTACAGTCTGTACCGTACTTAGAAAGCTAGGAAATGGCATTGCCCCTTTGCAAAGGCTCGGCACTATAATTACGCGTAGCGGGCAGAAAGCCATCCGCCAACCGATTTCCTAAAGTCACAAACGAAAAAGCTCTCGAATGAACGTCTTCAGGTCTATTCAAACCACCCCTATTTCAGGCGGGACTACTACCTCCTCCATATTCTACAGTTTGTCATTCGCCTCATCCCAAAAGCCTCCCTCCTTTCTAAGATTCGCGCGAGTCGATATACACTCTAGGTGTTTGAGCCGCCTCGGCTGTGACCACCAACAGCCCGGAAAGAACCAACTCGTCGTACATCGGTAAAACTCGGTCTTGTTTTAGTGGTATTCAGGCTTGACGTAGTCGGCGAAAGTCTTGGGCTCCTCGTAGCCGTGGCCGTGGTCGTGGTGGCCATGGCCGTCGTCCTGGGGACCGACGTACTCCATCTTGTAGACGGAGCCGCACTCGGGGCAGCGCTCCACAGGGCGTTCGCGGGACATCTGTTGAGAAGAGGAAAAAGGGTTTGTGTTAGTACAAGAACTTCCCCGCGGCTGTGTGAGTGAAGAAGAAGTCGAACAAGAAAAGAGGAGAGAAAACATACGCCGAGCCACTTCACAACGTGCGAGTCGGCGGGCACACCGGTGCAGCCCGCGTACTGCTCCTCACCGGCCGAGCGGACGAGGATGGGGTTTTCCTTGGTTCCTGTTATTGTTTTATTTGTTTCGGTTAGTCTCCGGACCACCTACTCCCTGGTAGCAAAGCTCAACACGGTCGGTTATGTCCTCCTGGGCAAAGGAAAGGGGTCGAAAACGCACCAAGCCGCGACGAGTCCAAAGGCCGCATGTCGAAGATGTCGACGCCCTCCATCTTTCCCAGGATTTCCAGGCGCTCCAGACCGGTGGCCTGCTCGATGTCGGTGGGGACGGTGCCGGGCTTCGCGCCGGGGCCGACTAGGTCTTCAACGCCCTTGATGTCTGTTACCCGAGTGAAAAACACGTCATGTTAGCGGGAGTTCGGTTCCAGCGCCTCCAATCCATCGTTGACATTGTCCAATCCGGCCATTGCTTTCGCCGAAGCAGTAGAGAGAGCATGTAGCCCACTCAGCTCCTTCGTGGCATCTCCGTAGGTAGCCTAGATAGAGCACGGGATTTCCATGTTTGTCCGCACACGGCACTATAGTTCGCTCGTTCCGTAGACGGAGGAGGGGAGGCTCGAAGCCTATTCGTACCGGCAAGAGTCTGGACTTTTGGGGTGGTCGGCTGGGTAGCCTCGACTGTGTGATGCAGAAAAAGGAGTCTATCGTCAGCAAAAGCGACATCTCAAACAGCAAACAACCAACAGTCGGCAACGCTCAATTGACTCCAACCGCCCTTCAGGAAGTGCCTAAAGAACCGAGAGACGAAGGCAGAAGCTGTAGAGCAAAGCTTCGCCTCGGTGCGGCGACCCGGGGAAAGCTCCAATCGGTCGATCGGCAGGCCGGTCGATCGGCAGGCACCGGGATGAAGGATTCCTTACAGCGAGCAACGGTGGTCGCGAAAGTGCGGCGGACCACGGGCGCAACGGCAGCCCGGCGCGCGACGGCGACGGCGGATCGTGACAAAAACATGGTTTGTTTCTTGAGGAGAAGATCCAATTGATCTTTGTTGTCGTCGGTTGCTTGTCTTGTCGGAAGGGAGCGTGTAGCTAGGTAGCTAGGGAGCTTTCCGGGAAGCAGCGCGGGATTTGGGAGGGACTGTGAGGTTTTGCAACGAAAATGGCCTGATTCAACGCCGAAAGTTGGAGTCGCTCTGAGCCGAGCCTGCTCTTCCTCTCCTTCGGCCAAGGTACTTTTCCTCTTTGGGAGTGGTAGCCGAGTACGAGAGTCATGTGCCGCAGCACGTGTTGTGGGGCTCGTGGACGAGGGACCGGAGAGCTTTGGATGCCATTCGCCAATCATCACAGGCATGTCAGCATGGCATTATGGAGATGGAGCTCAAGTAAGTTGCCATTGGAGATAAAATTTGATATTCTGTCTACGTGAGCAGTAAAGCTGCGTGGCAATACTAACTGATGGGTAGAGAAGGCAGGGTATAGCTCTCGACAGGCGCGATCCAGGCAGATGGCATGTGCCAGAAGCAAAAACAGTAATCCTTCCATCGCGGTGTTGATTCAGGAAGCGGGGATGGATGGATGAAGCAGGCGGGTATCAATATTGAAACACGAAGAAAGGGGGGAACAAATCTAAGCGCAGAAAATCCGCAAAAAAGGACAAAATGAAGAGGGGATATTGTTTTGGACACGGAATATGGCTGAAGGGTGGGTTCTTTGGCTCAAGACCGGCCAGCATCGGTGCCAAAGTTATCGATCGATCTTTCCCAGTGGAAGGGATCGTCGAGAGGTTGACTCTGACCCTGATCCTGACCCTGACCTGGCTGCAAGTAGCCGCCTCGGCAGTCGCAGGCATGCCACTTAACGTGCCCACTCCAGCTTGAGCCGTGGCAATCGTACTGCTGTTTGGCCTTGTCATGAGCCTCGTGAGACCCACCACAGCGCAGGCAGCATCGGCCCCTGACCGAGGAGCTCGCGGTCGGTTGGGGCTCCTGGTTCTCGTCTCCTCCTCTGGTTTCCTCTTCTACTATCTTCCGTTTTCGGAGCAATGGAGTCGGTGGCAGCGGTAGGATGGGAGGAGCTGAGAGGATGGCAGCAGGCGCGGCGGCACTGGGCGGACTGACGCCACTCGTGGCACTGGCAGTTCTGGCAGTTCTGGCGGCACTGGAAGCACCGACAGCACCGGCGGTAGTGGTACTGGCAGGCGTGGCAGTAGCAGTGCGAGCATCGGCGGCACGGGCCTTGCGCCGGGCTAATATGCGACTTGGCGGCGAGACTCTCCCGGACTCGTCGGTCAGGACGGCGAGACGGCTGGTGGGCGAGACGTAGTGGGAGTCGAGGTCCTCTTCGTCGCGTTCGTGGATGATCCTGGGCGGAGGTGTGCCGAAGTCGAAGGAGGGCCTGCAGGATTTGGGGTCGCCGTTCACGTCCTTCCTCATCTTCGTCGGCCATCGGATGGGGAAAGGGACAGTCGACCTTGTGGCGAGGCTAGTGTCCATTGGGTGATTTGCTAAGGGTCGCCCGGGATCTGTACTGGCAAGCTTCTCATCGTCCATCGGGCTGTTCTCGCCACTGCCGCTGCGGCTGGTTTCTCCGGGGATCTTGACCCTGGCGTGGATGTTCTCGTGGGTGTTCTCAGCGTCCCCCTCGATCTTGACAAGGTAACGGATGCCGGGACGCTCTCTGGAATAGATGCCAGTAGGCTCTCTGGAATAGTTGCTCTGATGCGCTCTTAAGCGATCACCGTTGGCTACTATGGCGTCCCACTGGCTCGCGATACCTTCAACTCGGGACAGCCGATCGCTGACATCCAGTCTGGTCCTAGTGCCACGGCTGGGCTCACTATGCGCGAAGTCTCTACAAACACGCTTGGATCCCTCAGATGCGCCCCTCTGGCCAAGGTTTGAGCCTTCAGCCGGCGTCTGAGGTAGCATCATCGACATTGCTAGTTTCGCCCAGAATTCCGCCGTGGTGAAGGGATCCTCTGGCACGGTGTTGGAGATGATATCCGGGGAGGAGGGAGGCTCACGGTCGGAGGCCTCAGGTCCCTCAGAGCCCTCGGAGCTGTTATCGGAGCCAGCGTTTTCGACGGAGGATGCTGTGCTAGGGTCGCCGACAGCAGTCCCGGAACTGGTATTGCTGAAGACGAAAGTTGGGGAATCGTCGCCCTCGTCTTCGTCGACGGCTGTGGAGGAACTACTTCCGCTGGGGAAGCTCTTCACCTCCTGCTTCACGGGTGCGCGTCGTTTGACTGGCGTGCGAGGCACGAATCGAGGCTCTTCTTTGTCGTCGCTCAACGTCATCGCGCCGGCCATTTCTCTATTTTCTTCGCTGCCGCCCGTGGTGACCTGTGGTAGAGGTTAGGTTTGTGTGCGTCTGTTTTGGGGATGCTGCGTTGGGATCTCGGCCGAGTACGGGAACGAGGGTGCGAGCGGGCTTGGTTCCTTTTTTCTCCAGTCGGCGGTGACAATGAGAGGGAAGAGGAATGGGGGTCGGAGGTGATTCCGCTCAGGCGCGTCCTCACGGAAGAGGGAGGGGTGTTATTTATGTAGTACCTATTCACCAGCTGAGTGAAGGAGAGGTGCAGAACGCGAAAAGGTGCTGGTGAACGAATTGCGGTGACTGGAGCAAACGAAGGAACAACTGGGAGGGGGTGTACTGGCTGGCTGACTAGCTGACAGTCCAGTACTCCCCGGACAGAGAATAACGTCTGCATGCCACCTGGGTACCATCATCACTGTCTTACAGTTGCTCATGGAATTAGCGAACGGGGTTTGCATAACGGAAGACTTTCAGCACGCGGGTGCCACCACTGATGCCTTGCGGAGAATTTGGTAGCAAAGTTCTTTTGTCATCACAAAGGCCTCGAGGTTGGGCATAGAGTTTGTCGCGGCCGAGGCCCCTAGGCTGTAAGAAAGTCACCATTCCACCGGACTGGTGACGGCAGCTGCAGGTGATAGACGACGAAGATTTGTTGGACGGGATTAGTGTCAGCAAGATCTAGAAGGCTGGCTGCGGGAGTGCTCGCAGGTACTCGGCGGCTCGGATCCGAGACAACCGTGGGTTGAAAGACTCAGAAGAGCCACGTGGACGATCATGACAGTGACGTTGGCGATGACAACATAGACGGTAAGCGTGCGTACAATCAATCACTCACTGGCCAAAGCTCCGTACGCGAACCACTTGAATCGAAAGGATGAATGAAGCCTGGCTCCCCATGTAAGGAACCCAGGTATGTTTGCAACTCGACTATGCTGAATACGAAAGACTCGCTCGAATAAAGATCATTGACCGCCTGACGCCAAACCCTGCCGCCGCAAACATGAACCATGCTCCGAAAGACGATAATTTTTGGATGCCATATTTTTGTTTTCCGAGTCCCCGGCCAGCTCCCCTCCGAAGACCCCTTTTGGTAAACCACCCATCCCAGTGAGTAAGAACCCAAAGAGTAGCCGAAGGAAAGGTACGCCAAGTCCCATGTTGATGAAGGACGGCGCTGTGCAGACAAGGACTCCCTCTCTGCTACAAGATGCTGGCAGGGACGCAGACACCCCGACCGACGACAACACATCCATCCCATCATCCACCTCATCTCGTCCACCCAACCCACCATGTCGGCCCAGTCCTAATCACCATCACATCACCTAGCCTCCCAAGGAATACCATCCAAATCATCCATAAACTCCTCATAGCCATCGACGTCACTCCCACCACTCTTCACAACACACCCCCCTCCTCCTCCATCCTCATCCTCCCCGTCATCACTACCCGCAACTCCCCCCCCTCCTCCAAAAATCACGCTGAAATCCGCATAAACATCATCCAGCTCCTCGCTGCTCTCATACCGACTTTCCAGCTCTGACGTCGGGAACGCGACTCCACCATCACCGTCGTCATCGTCAGACCCTCCCATTCCGAGCACAGGTCGCAGACGCGGCGATATCGAGGGGAGCCGAGCAGTAGTGGCCCTGACACGTGGGCTGATGGCGTCGACGGGACGGAGCGCCTTCGACGGCGAGCCGGGCGGCGGTGTCGTGGTTGTCCGTGCGGCTGCTCCGGCGGCGGCGCGGGAGAGCGGGTGGGGAGGCGTGGCGATTGAGGGGATCGGGATGGCGAAGGGTGGGGGAGGGGGGCGGAAGGGCGAGGGTTGCGGTGGCGGGTGCGCGACTGTTGCTGTTGTTGTTGTCGCTGCTGCGGCTGCTGCTGCTGAGAAGCCGGTGGTAGTGCGGGCTAGGGGACTACTGCTACTCGAATAGGCGGCGGTGACACGTTGCGGTGGTGGTGGTGGACGCGAAGACACGGGAGCGGGGAAGGGGTGTCGGAACGGAGGCGCCAGTGCAGGGGCCACCGCGAAGGCGGTCGTGGGCGTAACAGCTGCCGAGGAACTGAAGGGTGGTGGTGGTTGTTGTTGTTGTTGTCTTGTTGCAGTGGAGACCGCCGCCGAGCCGGCGACCACGCCCTGTATGCCCGGGGAGAAGTGGAGCAGCGCGGTGGACGCAGCCATGTCGGCTACGCTGGCGTCGCCGCGCTCGGCTGCCTCGACGTAGACGCGGAGGCGGAAGCGGTTGATGATGGCGGCGCGGCGGAGGAGTTCTGATGCGGCGGGGTGGTGATGGTGGTGGTGTTGCTGGGGTGGCACGACGGGAACGAGCTGCTGCTGGTGCAAGCCTTGCGACGAGGAGGAGGAGGAGGAGGGCGAAGCTGACGGTGGTGGTGGCCCTGATACCGGTACGGTGGACGAGGCTAGGCGTTTCGCGGCAGCGACGGCCGCCATCCGGAGGAACCGCTTGTCCATCCCGCCGACGCCTAGACCTTCACGGCTAGGGACGTGGGTGGCCGGGACGGAGAACGGGCGCGAGAGCCGGCTCGTCACGAGGTTACGGAGTAGCCGGCGCTTCTTGCTGCATAGCGTTGCCGTCAGGGGCCCGTCTACGTCGGAGGAGGGCCGTCTGCGCTTGAATGCCTCGTATTCGGAGTATCCTCCTCCTTCCTGGGAGGAGCCCCCGCCGAAGGGTCCTCTGGGCGGTTGGAAGACGTAGGCCTGTTTGGGGACTGGAGTGAACAGTGAGAAACTGCTGTTGGCCAACTGGCTTGCTGAGCTGGTAGAGGTCGTAGTGGCAAAAGAAGCCGTTGATATTGGAGCCATGGCTGATGAAAACAAGTCAGGGCTCGTTGGCGAAGGCCCGGAGGCAAAAGGAGGATCCCACGGGGAGGGGGATAGAGGAGGAGGTGGTGGTAAGGGACTAATCGACCGTGGTTGTTGTGATGTCGATGGCGTTAGAGGAGTGGTGGGAGTTCCCATGGCCTTCGTCTTGAGAGTGTCTGTAGTCGGCCGAGGAGGATGTTGATGATGTCGTACATGATGCTGTTGTTGGTGGTGTTGTTGTTGCTGCTGCTGCTGCTGCTGGGCTCTGAAGCTCTGGGCGAGGATGGTTTGCGACAGACGGGCCGTCGCGGCGGCAGCAGCCGTCACGCTGGCCGCCGTCACTGCCTCATCGTCCTGCATGATGCTTCGCCGCCATGGTCCGTACTCCTCTCTCGGGGAGCTCTGGTTCCTCGCGTCTCGCTGGATCACCAGGGCCTCCATCAGTCAGAAAGATGCTTCGCCCAACGGCCAAGCCAGATAGGTGCGTTGTGTCGATATTGGCGGGTGTTTTGGCTGCTTGCGGTCCTTGATAGGGCATGTATCGAGGGAAGTTTGGTCTGCTTGCCCCGGTGTGGGTTACCTGGAGTTGGTCGGCTCTAGGGTGATGGCAATTGGATTGTGATGCGGCTTGAAGGATTGTGGCTGTTCCTGCATGTATGTGTGGCCGGAAGCGGGGTGAACGGGATGGGCCGAAGGGCGCTGTTCCAGCCTCGAAAGATCAAAGGAACCGGCGTGTGTGGCGTGTGGGCAGGCTCAGGAGTACGTAAAGAAAATTTCGGGAGGCAAGAGGTGACGGAAGGTGCACAACTGTTGGTGGGCTGCTCGTCTCAGTTGCGAAGCCGCCGGCACATCCTGGCAAGGGTCTTCGGTCAACCAGCTAGGAAGGTCGTGGGGCGAGAAGCGACAGAAGAGCCTCCCATTGCCCACGTGGGCAACGCCGGGGACTATAGGTCACTAATATCGTCGGAGTCGGGGATGTGGCCTGCTGGAGATGGAATGAGGGTGCGTCCCGACGAGGGAAGACAAGACCAGCCTCGAGACGGAGGCGGGAGCTAGTGGCGGAGCGTGTGTCGGGAGGTGAGGTTGGACGGGAGAGGGTTTAAATTTCCACCAGTGGGCCAAGCGCTGGGAAGAGCCGTTGGCACGAGGTGACAGGCAAGGGGTGATGCGTTGCCACCACTGTACGCCTGCCTGCACCAGAGCTAGCGTATTAGTGGCGCAGCCAGCTTGTCCAGTGATTATCCAAGCCGGTGAGCGTGAGGGGTTCCTCGTCCAGACTGGATGTAAGAGACGAGAAAAGGCCGCAGGGGAGCCCTAGGGGTTTGCCAAGCTCTGACTGAAGTCCAGGTGCAAGTGCTGATGCGCTGGTCTTCACGCGTTGGGTCCAAGACGGTGACAAGCTTCGTGTGTCGACCCGACAATCCGGGTCAGAACCAGAAAATCGGGGCGCAGGTAAGTCCACGGTGAAGAAGGCTGGAGGAAGACCGTCCGCGGAGGATGATCCAGACAGTCGGTAACTGCACCCAGAGATAAGATCAGGTTGGGTACGGGAGTGGGAGGATGGGGGTTCTAGACGGGGAGCGTGGGAAAAGGGGTATGGGGAGAAGGGGGAAGAAAAGGGGAAGGGAGAGCGGGATGGATGGGATGAGAGAGGCGCGGGTGTCTTTGATAGGGAGGGGCAAAGCGGTAGCAACCGTATTTATTAGACGACACTCGAGCGGCCAGACCAGCCGTTTAGGCCTGGGTGGTCGTGTGATGAGCGAGCCGATACAAGATGGTTTTGCTTTTTGCTGAGTGGTAGTCCTTTCTCGCTTGTCTAGCTGTTTCCCGCTACTCCGTGCTTCTTGCTTCGTCCTTAGCCTCACTTGACTATGGGGAACACTCGGGAGGGAGTTGGAGGGGGAGTAGGATGTAGTGTGCGGGTGAGTGCGTGTGTGAGTGAGTAGGCGTCTGTGCTAGGTGTTTGTGGGGTGTGTCGTGGGACTGGCACGCAGCTGGGCGCAGACCGGATCGTCAGGTGGGAAGGCGAGGGCTACACCATGCGGAAACCGTGCAGCTGCTTTAACGTAATGGTATTATCTGAGGAAGAGGGGGTGTGATTCTTTTGCCGGATTTGTGTGTTGCGGCACCCTTGACCAACCAGTGCGTTACGGGGAAGTGCCAGGAAGCAATGTTGGGGAAGAAGCAAAGCGGCCTGCAAGACGGCTGGCTGGCTGGCTGAGGGACAGGGAGGAGCAGCTAGTCAGGGGGGCCAAGAAACACGCCGCCGCCTCTGGAAGCAAAGGCAGATGTAGCAGCAGAGGCAAAGGATTTTGGGTCCTCCGTCCTCCTGTGATTTGGTGCCCTCGTGGTTTGGTGCTGCTTCAAACGGAGGAATCCCGTAGAGAAAGCTGACTGTGATCCGTGCCTCACAGTGTGATGGCCTGGGCTGGCTGCAGGCAGGCTGTCGCTCGGCTGGCGGACCCTGGATCGTTTGCGCTGTCTGGAGATGCGACTGGGCAGGCAACCGCCACGCTCATCAACGGCCAGAGATCGAAGCCAAAGCCTAGATCGTTGTTGAGTCGTTTTGCAGACCCAGTATCTAAGCTCGGCTTCGGCGTGATGGTGAAGAGAGCAGGAGTGAAAGGATGATGCAGGCTTTGGAGGCTGGCAAGCCGCCTGACCGGCCTTATTTCACAAGTTGATGTGCAGAAGTTCGCCTCCGGCCAATACCGTGCCAGGTAAGATAGATTATTTCGGTGGATTCCGTGTTGTCTGTGAGCCGGTCTGACCCCGAGAAGGATGAACGATGATGACAATGGGAGGGACTCCGGACGAATAAAACATAGGACGGGCAGTATGTAGGACGGCCGGGAAGTGCGGTATGTACAATCCTATAAAGGTGCTCGGTCGTATGTGGCAAATCGGTTTTTGTTCTTCTGTTGCTGAATCGGGGAACCCAAGGAGGGGGGAGGGGGGCGGCCGATGCAGAGGGCCAAGAAGACGGAGTGCGAATCGAAGACGAAAATACGGCGGCACAATGGTGATGGTGGGATCGGATCCAAAGAAGAGGGACTCGGGGAAGCGAGGGAACACAAGCAGCGACAGGCAAAAGAAGCTGTCAGCCAAAAGAGCCAATGAGCAAAAAAAGCAAAAGGGGAGGGTAGCGAGCGGCGTGCCCTTCTGATCAGGACTTGTCAAGACGGAAGAAGCGCAGAGTCGAGGAGGGGGGAGGGGGGAGGGGAAAGCGACGAACATGGTCGGGTGTCTGCCAGTGTGGTGTGGTGTGCCAGACGAGTCCTGATGGTGGTGTGAGGAGACCAATTTTCATAGCGTAATCCAATGCTCTGTCACTTTAACATTTTCTGCGCTCCAATCGATCCCAATGGCTCTTTGGCCTTTCCGCCCTGGAGCTGGAGCTGGGGTCGCGTTTTCCCCGGAAATTCTCCACTCGGGGCTAAAAAGCCTCAAGCTTCCCAATTTCTGTTCCAGCCCCTGTCGCTGGCCTGTTGCCCGCCTTTTGGGGGTGCTAAAGGCACGGGCGGTTCCCCTCTCGAGAATATGTGAGCTGGGGCCGATTGGGCCTGACCAAGCGGGTGGCACAGTGGGAAGGTTGCTCTGAGCAGGGATATTGTAGCTTAAATTGCTGGAAGAGGCGCCTTGGCTGATGAGCGAGGAGGGGAAGTCGTGCTCGCTCGTTGAGGCTTTGTTTGCCGTTTTCACTGAACATTCTGGACAACATGCTTGTGTGTGCTGTGCCTCCACTGGTTCCTATTTTTTTTGTCCTACAAGTCTTCTGTTCTGCTCTGTCCGTAGTCTCTTTCGAACTCCCTCGGACCTTCTTTGGCCTCGACTCGTTTCTCGTCTTGTGTGCAAAGATCCGGGGCCAACCACGACGAAAAAGCACGTTACAAATACAGCACGAACGTGTGGTCGCACGCCCATCCATTCGGAGCGACATGCTGCGACGGTCTCCGCTTCCCTGTATTCGCATGCACGGGGAAATGATGGATTGCGGGGTTCGTACGCAATAAGCGCGTGAGACGTGAGATCAATGGGAGATGGAGAATCGGTGCCTGCCGTTGTCGGAACAAATGGAAGCTTCACCAGCATCAGCAATAGAAGCCAACGTACGGGCCTGTAGTTGTCAGTGACAGGCAACGGACGACGTTGCCGATTCCGCTGACTGTTTTGGATATTGGAATTCCGTACGGACGGATTGCATGCCTCTGGATACCTACATATGTGGCGGACGCTGTTGGACGCTACTGATGCCATGTATGTATAGACGCTAGGTTCGGACCGTACACAAGGTATCCTTTCGTCTTTTACTTTCCGTCGATGGCGTCGTCACAGGACCAGCATCATGCCATCCGACGGTTGACAGGCTGTCACAATGTCACATTCCCAGAGAGCGGACGAGACTTCATGCTTCATGGTTGAGGACACCAACTGCACGCACTAGCCCAGCTGGTACCCAGGGTGGGAGTGCCCAAGGGTGGGAGCTAGAGCTGATGGCTGGAAAAGTCGAAAGAAATCCCAAGACGATCCTCATTCGACCAGATGATGGTCACGCGGCGTTCAGAAATGGTCAAAAAGAGATTTCACAACCAATCACGACCCCGCGACCTTGGCTCTGCAACAAGCCACCACGACGCTATTGGCAGTTTGGGCACGCGGGGCTTTCGGTCATCGATCCAGCTTTTCCGGGTCCCCTTTTATCCCCTCCCTGTTACGATTAGCTCGACTAGCTCGCTAGCCCGAGAATTGGTACCCAGGATGGCAAGAGGTATCTCACCGCTTGGGAATTGCAGGCATTGGGACTTCTTGATGTCGTTGGGGAGAAGCAGCAAATCGTAGTAATGAGATGGGACCTTCCGTTTCCTTTCCCTCCCTTTCCACCTCTGGTTTCCTCCATTTCTCCTCTTTCCTCTTGTCTCCATGCCGCTTTGCTAGTCTGCCAATACATGCAAGCCCTTGGTGCTCCACTGGGTAATCTGTGCCAGAGGACTGGGACAGTGGTTGCTCTCACCCGGGTTTCCATCCCATGTTCCCATGTCTGCCCAGCAAACTTGCGTCTCCACACGCCCGAACCAGCCCGCTGGAGCAGACTTGCCTTCGGTGAGACATATTGGGAAATCTCCCTCCTGTTGGCCCGTTGTTCAACATCGAGAAATTGGAGAGCCAACAAGACTCGCAGACGGGGCAGCACGTGGGCGACACTCATCGATGGTCCGGCTTTCCTCTTCACCAATGTCCTTGATTGTCTTGTCCAGCACAAAGCTTGAGAGCATGGGAGG
>PYST01000162.1:0-13620 GCA_003049485.1 Ophioceras dolichostomum
GTTGTAGAGCAATTGGGCCAGGAGTTGTGCGTATACGCGGAAAGTGCGCAGGGTAATCGTGTGCGCAGGGTAATCGTGGGTCACGTTAGTTCCTTTTATTTTCTTCCAACCTTTCTTGTTCTTGTATTCGGGGCATATTCTCGGCGTTGCGAATATTTAATATTTTTCCCCCGCTCACCTCCGTTTCACAGTCCTTTAGTCCATTTTCCTGTACTCGTTTGCTACCTACTTACTCCCTGAGTTTCAGGGTAAACCATCATGTTAATATTTGAGATACCAACTCTTTCTTCGAGATCTTCTGCCCTTTCCCACACCAGTGACAATGTGCTTTTGAAAACACTCCTTCAAGAAGCCCTAGCACTCTGGGGACTTGCACGGCATGCAGGGACAGTCCTTGACCTGGAGACATCCTCACGCGGTCGCTCAGCAAAACATTGATATTTTAACGGGACAGGCCTAACCATCACCTAGGCCCCAACCCTGACCACAGTCAGTGACGAAATTAAGGTGAGGAGGTATTAAGGAGACAAAAACCGCTTTGTTGATCGCTCCTTTTCTCATGTGATAAATACTACCCCAGCGCAGTCCAGTCTGCTCAAGCGCAGCCCAGTCCGGTTTTGTCGTGATGGCTTCAAAAAATCGCTGTTGTTTCGTTCACCGTTCTTCCTCCTCCTTGAGTTCCTTTGAGTCCCTCAACTGATCCTCCCTCTCTTCCTCTCCCTTCCTGCATCGAACGGAAATTGGTGCATGTAGGAAAGAAAACGAAAAAAGAAAAAGGAAATAGAAGCCTCCCAAGGTGCACTCATATCCGCCTGCCTCCCTCTTACTATTGATTCACTTTCCCTCCTGCACCTTACCATCCACTGGCTTATTGAATACTCCATGCATCATCATGTGATCATCATCCTCCCTATAGCAAGAAGGACTGCGGTGGGTGTTTGGATTAAGACGGAGAGAGATTAGAGTTGAGAAGACGAGAAGACACCCAAAAAAAAGTGAGAGTTGAAGGCATGCCGTAGGTCATACACGAAAGTACCTAAGTTAAAGCTAGAGAAGGCTTGAGGTGTTTTGCAGGCGCAACAATAACAACAACAACAACAACGGCAGGGAGAGTAGTAGTAGTAGCAGTAATAGGCTGGTAGGTATATATCATTGAGCTCTCCATCGATCGACCCGAGCCAAGATTGAGAACATGGCAGCTAGCAGCAGCCAGAACAAACATACGTAGACAAACAAGCGGGATAAGAACGAGGAGAGTAGAGACAGCCCCGGAGCAAACCGCAAAGCAATAGGACTTTAGCTGAAATTGGCTGGTTCCGTGCACACATGAGACGTCCTTTGTTCATCCTCTTCTTTTTTCTTTTTGGGTTTCCATTTGCCGCATTGGCGAGCTCAACAAGGGTTGTTACAACAGCTCGCCGCCCAATCATCATTGGCGGCGGAACTGAGCGCTCGCACCGGGAGGCAGGGGCATGCCTCGTCCGTCGAACGGGCCTCCACCAAATGGCGGGCCATTGGGTCCGCCTTGGAATTCAGCGAGCCCAGGAGGGGGCATCCCGAAAGGACCAGGGGGTCCCGGGGGTCCCGGGGGTCCCGGGTGTTGTATATGGCCGGGTGGGCCGCCAAAGAACCCCGGCGGAGGCTGCATCCTCAGCTGGGCGAGCACATTATCGGGAGGAAACATGGGCTGTCCCGGGTGCGGCGGGAAATTGGAAGGTGCGAACAAGGCGGGCATGCCGCGCTGCTGAGGCGGGCCGGGAGGGCCGCCTGGTCCACCTGGTCCGCCTGGTCCGCCTGGTCCGCCTGGTCCACCGGGACCGCCTTGGTTGAGAGGTCCGCCGCCCATGGCGCCAAGGAGGCCTGGCGGGGGAGCCATCATACCTCGTTGCTGAGGGAGAGGTGGCCCTTGACCACCGACGGAAGCCATGAAGGCCGGGTGCATCTGATGGTCCAGACCCGGAGGCGGGGGACGTTGGAGAATCTGCGTGGGCTGCGGAGGCTGCTGCTGCTGCTGAGGCGGCGGCGGTGGGCGCCCCATGTTCTCGGGCTGGTGGAACTGGTCATCAAAGATGCCTGGGGGACCTGGAGGGGGTCGCATCTGGCGTTGTTGCTGAGGCGGTCCGTTCCCGACCGGTAGTCCTCCGCCGGCGCGTTCACGCTGGAAATCCATCTCCCGCTCGGCCATCATGGGCAGGTTGGCCTGCTTTTGGGGTTGAGGCATCCTCATGAGAATCTCTTCGGTGCGTCGAGGTTCAGGCTCAGCACGGGCGCGTTGCATAAGCTTCATGAGAAACTCGGCCTGGCTGTTTCCGCCGTTGCCCTGACTGCCCATGTCCATGCGGCCGGCGTTGGCTCCCTGGCTGGGTGCATGGTGCCGCTGTTCAACCAAATCCTGGACCATCTGGTCGGGACGAACCGACGGGGGTTGGCTTGGTGGCATTGGACGAGGCGCGATAATGTCCTGCATGGGTGCAGGAGGCCCCCGGCGTTCCCCTGAATACTGCTGGAACATCTCTGGTGACACGACAGGTTGCTTCTGTCGCGCATCTTGCATCAACTGCTGCATTTGTTGTTGGTGCAGTTGTTGCGGCTGTTGCTGCTGGTAGATCATCTGCGGAGGCTGTTGCTGTTGCGGTTGTTGCTGCTGTGCTTGATGTGGCAGCTGTTGCTGCTGGCGGCTGAGCTGCTGCGGTGGTGCAGGAGGCCCACTGAGCTGCTGCAACTGTTGAAGTTGTTGCAACTGTTGCAACTGCAGCATTTGATGGGACGGCTGGGACTGAGGCTGTTGCCGCGGTTGTTGTTGTGGCTGCTGCTGTTGCTGCTGCTGCTGCTGCTGCTGCTGCTGCTGCTGCTGTTGAGGATGCTGTTGCAGAGGTTGCTGCTGCAGAGGCTGCTGCTGCAGAGGTTGTTGCTGCAGAGGCTGCTGCTGCAGAGGCTGCTGCTGCAGAGGCTGCTGCTGCGGCTGCGCTTGGGTTTGTGGTGGCGGCGGTTGCTGTTGCAGCTGTGGTTGCGCCTGTTGTTGCTGCTGTTGCGGATGCTGATGCGATGGTGTCTGGGACTGCGCGGGTGCGTGGTCTGGGAACGGTCCCGCACTGGGGGGGGATGGGCCACTCGGACTGTGTAGGGGAATTTGCCGTTGCAGCTTGAGCAGGAGCGCCTGGAACGCCTCCTTCTCGGCGGCAGCATCGGCTTGTGGCATAGGCAAGCCGGCTCCGTTGGGAGGGACCGAAGACGCACCGCTGGTAACGCTCGGCTGGGAGGCGCCAAACCCAGGAGCACCAGCGCCGGCAAACGTAGCACTGCTGGCGGCACTTGCGGGTTGAGCAGCCGGCGCCGCGGTCTGACGCCGAGCATCTTCCTGAGACGAGAAGAACGACGTGAACCTCGACGATTTGGCAGGTTTCGAAGCCAGGGTTGCGCTGTCCAGTTTCCCATCGCTGTCGGTGGGGCTGCCCCCTAGTGCTTTGGCCGCCGTGAAGTTCAAGAAGAACTTATCCGGGCCGTTCTCCACGGCGGGCGCCGACTCAGCCTTGACTTTGTCCGGGAGAGGGGCGGTAGGAGAGGGTTCTGCTTGGGCAACTGTATTGGTCTCCGTCTTTTTGGAAAGACCGCCAACTCCCTTGCTGGCCTTCATGCTTTCCATAAATTTCTTGAATTCTTCCTCTGTATGCCCTGTGGCCCTGTCCCCTGCTGGCTCATCAAGCCATTCCGGGTCTCGCTCCACCCGCTGGTCACGGTCCCGATCGAACCGACGCTCGTGGTATCTGTCAGAATTGCGGTCTCGGACGTGATCATCCGGGTCACGGTCCCGCCAGCTCTTGGCGCGGTCAATTCGCTCGCGATTGGCCTGTCTGTCACGGTCGCGCTCCCGATCACGGTCTCGATCTCGATCTCGGTCCCGATCCCGATCCCGATCCCGGTCGCGGTCGCGGTCTTCGAGGCTGTCCTTGAACCAGGGCTCCGACTTGCCCCGTGTGAGGCCGTTCCGTCGCAGGGGTTCGCCGTCGTCGGCGCCATCTTTGTCTCTGGCGTGGGTGTCGAAGGTCCGGCGCGGGCGGTCTCTGCCAAAGTCCGAATCGTCCTTCTCGCGCGGCTTGCGGTCGTCTCGGGCCTGTTCGGAGCGGAACCCCCGACTGTGGAATCGCTCAGCGCCGTCGTGGCCAAAGCTTTTCCGAGGCTTCACCATGCTCCAGCCGTCGCTGTCCGTATCGCCGTCGCCGCGCCGGCGAAAGCTGTTCCTCCCGTCTCGTAACCGATCGCTCTCAGCCGCTTCCCCGGCACGCGAACGAAAGTTGAACCGATCTCGGGGCTCCTGGTCCCGGAAGACCTTGTCATTATCGCTCGGCTTGGTGACATTGCTGGTACTGCTGCCGCTAGCGATGCTGTTGTTGCGGGCGGTCGCCGACGCAAAGGCGGTTCGCGGGGGGCCGAGGATAATGTCTTCAGGATCTAATCCAATGTGACAGGGGTTGGGGTAAGCACGGGTGATGCCTTAAAAGCTGAGGTGTGTGGCGACCATGAAGCTGGTCGCGTGAGCGCTACTTACTGGCGCTATTGCGCGACGTGTGTCGGTCGGCACCTGGCCGGCGATTGGTCTGGTCGAGCAGAGGCGTCTCGTGGGCCTTGGATCGATCCGTGGTAGACTTGTTTTGGTTTCGAAATGTTTCCGGCGGAGGGCTAGGCAAAGAGGTGGTAAGAGGGACATGTTAGCGCTGAGCAAGATTGACCGAGTCACAAGCAAGAAGCAAGCTGTCAGAGGTGAGCCACCGAGTACGAGACCCTAGGCCAGGCACAAAACTCACCCCATCCACTCCTCGGCTGGCGAGAGGCCTGCGGGCTTCACACATAGCGGCGACGAGCGGAGATGTAAAAGCGTCTCCTGGGTGTAGCGGGTGGCCATAATCTAGGCCGGGGTGCAACATGCGACGTGGAGCAAGCAAGCGACTGGCAGTGCGGATGATGGGCTCTGCTGTCTGATGTCTGTTGTCGGATGTCGGGTGTCTGGTATTGGTTTGTGGGTTTTGTGTACGTTGTCGGGAGCAAGCAGCGCGCAGAGAGGGGACGAGCGGAAGGGGTATCCAAAGAGATGGATCAGCGAGGTCGTCGGAAAGGTTGGGCAAGCCGCTGTGGCATGCGGGTGCTAATTTGGGGTTCGGGGAAGCAAGCAACTCGGTCACAATTGCACGATGGCTCTCCTCGCTCGAGGCTCGAGGCTGCGTGCCAAGACTCAGACTCGACAGGTAAGAGGTGAGGTAGGCGGGTAAGGTAGGTAGAGAGGAATAGATAATGGTTTGAGAAATCAAGAGCCAGAGGTGGTAGACGCATGCAAAGGAAGACAGGTTCCGGGCTGGAAAAAGATGAGTTAGAGGGGGAAAAAATAATAATCGGAAAAGCTGGATGTCCGCGATAGCGGACCTTGGTTTCGAGGAGTTGGCAGTTGAGGGTTGAAAGAGATGGGAGGATCAAGATGTTGTTGTGGACAGTCGTTGCGGTGATGCTGTTCTGGCTGGAGTCGCAAGTTGAGTTGACGGCGAAAGAGCTCACGGTGAGTTGAGGTCAGGCAGTCATGCTGTCAGGCAGGGTCCAGTTCAGGTGGTCTGTGGTCGGGGCTTTCGAAGCGACGAGACGTGTGCACTGAGCGCGAGGAGAGAACATGGCAGCCCACTACAGTTTATTGTGTTTTGTGGCGGCGGCGAAAAGGTGTGGATGGATTTTAGTGGGCAGCTGGAGGCGCAGAATGGTGCATGCACGTACCACATCATCCACATCACCTATCACCTGGGCTTTGCTGCATTAGGCTTGCCGCACTCCACTGGGGCTGCTTTCCCTTCTCGACACCTCACCCCTTGAGACAACTTGGAGCTCTGCTCTCACACACAGGAGGTATCGATGTCTTATGGTCACCGCTGCGAGTTTGAAAGCGCCCGTGCCCCAGACAGACCCACGCCAAGCCAATTTTCCCTCTATCAGATCTCATCGTTTTGTCCAAATAGTTGGCCAATGAATTTGACTGGAAGGCTGTCTTGAGGACTCGAGGGAGGGGAATTGGTGAGGGATTCACAGGGGATTCGATGGTTGCTGGGCGGATGAGGGGTACATTACATAGGTCATGAGTCTTCAGTTCAACATCGTCATTTCCAGCAAACTACCTAAGCTTACTCTTTTTCTCCTTTGCTCTTTTACTCACATTTCCTGCCCCGAGTCACTGAAAACCATCCCGACGCCGTTTCTGCTCCATTCCTCAATGCGCTTCTGGTCGCAAGTCTCCCAAATCCTCCTCTGCAGTGCCTTGAGCAACTCCCACTCTGAGTGTGACTGCGAGGAAGACGAGACAAGCATTGAAGAAGTGGCGGGATGACACAACTGCTGCGCAGCCTGCATCTCAAGCCAGCTGATGGCGCCGAACCTCGTGACTAGCGTGTTGCTCCCGCCCTCGATACATGTGGTCCGGTAAATGATACGCAACAGCATCATCCGCAGAGGCGACCGCATGTAGCCGTTGCTGGCAAGCGAGAATATCCTCTCGTAGACCCTGCGGTCGTGGAAGAGAGCGACGTCGGCCGGCGTACGCAGGCTGTCGAGGAGATACCCGAGAAGCCAAGACAGAGACGAGTAGTACGAATCGTCGCGGCTCGGTTCCTCGAGAAGGATATCGTGCACCAGCGGGAGCTTGTCGAGGCTCCAGACGGGTCCGCGCGTCAGGAACGAGTTGACCTTGTCGTATAGGCAGTGCAGTGGGGTTTTCAGCACATCCAGCGCGTTCCGGGAGAAGGCTACGATGTGGCCCGGCACTGGCTCTCTGTTCATGGCGCCGCCTGTCCTTGCGGACTCGGCAAGCTCTGAGAGGAGCAGCCAAATCTGATCCTTCTCCTCGTATGAAGACTCCTTAATCTTTGCCGCCATCTTGAGGATGTTTGTTAATGCCTCTTTTCTGATGCTGATATGCGGAGACGAAAGTAACATAATTAACGAGCCTGCGAACCCTTCCTCGACGAGATCATCGACGCTCTTCGAGTTCCACTTCAGAAGCGCAGAGTTGTCCAGCTCTGGCAACTTGGAATATGTGGCTAGGTCGCCCAAAGCCTCTTCGGGGGTTTTAGGGGCTTCAGGGGCTAGCACGGTAGCTGCTGCTAGCTGACTTGTCTGTGGCGGTCTTGAATCCACCAGTGCCGGGGTTGTCTTCTTCGTGGAAACGATAAGGCGTATCTTGTCGGAGACAAAAGGCGTTGCACCTGCTTTGTCCAAGATGGCACTGAATATGGCCTCGGCTTCGTTTCCGACCTTCGAGGCGGCGGCAACGTAGACTGAGACAAATTTCCTTGCCACGGCAACGAATTCCGGCCGTCCAGCACTCTGAAGGAATGGCAATTGCTCTACCATCGCCATTAATAGCGGGCCCATTGCAGTGGCCGAGGACTGGTACTCTTCTTCGGCTATGGCAAGATATCTAGCCGGCGTAGTGGAGCATCGATGTAAACAGTTGTCCAAAAAGGCCCAGAATTCTGGCTCCAAGTCGACGTTTACTTGGTCGCCGTGCAGAATCCTGAGACACTGGTTGAATAGATTCAGGGTGAAGCCTTCGGATGACGGAAGGAAGATCTCCTGCTCTGTCGCCACAAAGTCCAGGACTTCCTCCAGAGGTTCTAGGGCAAGTCCCTCGGGTGCATTCGCGTACAGTTTCAGGAGTGCGGTAAAGGGCGACAAGGAGAGCTCCTCTGCTTTCGAGAACCACCGCATTCCATGTGATGCGCGGGCAACATCGAGTAGGTTTTCTAGCTCGATCAGCATGATGCATCGATCCTGCTGCGATGACTGGCCGAAATCTTGGTTGTCGAGCCGCTTTATAGCGTTGACGAGGAACGGCGAGACGTCCCACTTGCCAAGAAGGGCATGTTGAGGGATGACGAGGTAGCAGAGCCGCAATAGCCGGCTCGCCGCTTCTCTCGAGAGAAAGTCCTCGGCTGGAATCCCTCGGAACGCCGCTACCACGAGCATCATCCCGGGACACCGTTGGCAGAACTCGTCCGTAAGCCTCCTCGCCGCGTCAGACCACAGCGGGCCAGAGACTCTGGCCGCCTCCCGCATCATATCCAAAGCCGTTTCCAGCTTCTGGAGCGCGATGACCAGCAGGCGTATGGCAAAGAAGGTGACAAGCTTTGAGTCATGAGAGAGGCAACGGGCTAAGGCCCTCTGATTCAGTGGTGCGGGAAGGATGTTCTCCAGGACGACTGAAACCGGCGGCGGTACGGCGGCCCATCTGGCATCGTTTCCGAAGAACTGAGGCAAAGGAAGCTGCACTGTGCTAAAGAGCAGAGCCGCGTATCCTATCCAGGTCGCCGAGAGTTTGGGTTCGAATGTGAAGGCTTTCGGGCTCAGAAAATAGGGCGCGACAAGCTCAGGAGCAGCGCGGAAGATCTCGATGATGAGCTCGCTCTGTTTTGTGCTCGTCCATGGCCGGAGGTTCTGGAGCAACTCAGAAAGTGCAGCATTGTGAACTGGCACTTCCTCCTTGAACTTGTCCATCCAAACGATGCGGTCTAGACTGACGTCTGAGCTGGTGCCTTGCAGTGCATGGGAAGTGACAATGGGTCCACTGTCAGAGCTTGGACTGGTTCCCTGTGGATAGAATCCGAGCTCGCGCCGTAGAACACCCCGATCGGGGGATGTGCATGCAGCCATGAGAAAATCGTGAATTGCATCCTCGACCTGCCTTGAAGCCTGGTCATCATCACCCGAAGAAGGCCGGCTTGGAGTCGAGTAGAGCTGGGAGAAGCGGGCCAAAGTAGTTGAGTTTAGGAGCTTGCCCTTCGCATCTCGCGGAAGCTTCTTGTCCATGAGAACGTGACTCTTCAGACAATCCAGGATCTCAAGAACCAGATATGGCGGGTCCTCTTTGATAGAGCTCATCAGAGCTGGGATGATGTCTCGCTCAAACAGCAGCTCACGCTTCGCCTCCCAGTGCAGAAAGCTCAGCAGTCCGAGGAAGAGCCGGACGGCGTTAGTCCGCGGCGATGCTCTCTTAGGATCCTCGACTCCTTCGCCGAGGTGCTTGAGTCTCATATTTCTTGACAAGAAGTGGAGGGTATGTTTCCTTGCGCGGAAGAATGCCCTGGCTAGGGCGCCGCCATCAAAGCACGCGGCTTCCCGCACCAGTCGCAGTGTAGGGGAAATGACGAAGGCCTTGCCCCTCTCCGCTGACAGATTGCGTGCTAGAAGCTCTAGTCGGGGTGTCTGCAGAAGTGTGCGGCAGAGACCGAGGGCCTGCGGCCAGAGGTCTGGCTCATGCGTGAGAACCTTCAGGAGGAGAGCAAGCACAACAGGAACGGCCGAGAGGAGCTCATCGCTGTTAACCTGGGCAGCAAAGCTCCATGTCTCCATGACATCCGGGAGATAGACTTGTTCAGAGTCATCTCCTGCATCGTCACCATTGACCCTGGAGACAGACGAGAGCAGGTACTGGGTTAGAACCTCCAGTTTTCCCGTGTCTTTCGTTGTGCTTGAGTTCAACTCGTCTAGGAGGACCTTGAACGATTGTAGACCTGTCCGGGGATATTAGCAAAGCAAGAGAAGACGTAAAACAATATGGCGGGTGGGTAGATATGAGCAGAGTGTAGTACCGTGTCTCGCCTTCGACAGATCCTGATCGAAGGTCAGGAGCTGGCGCAGGTGTCTGCTGGAGTGAATCTCCTCAGAGGTCGGCGCCTCGTGTACAGTCTTCTGCCGTTTCCGGGGGTTGAGGCCCGGAGGACCTCCACGGGATGACCGTTTCCCCATGGCCAAGAAGCAGGAAACACCCCTGCACTCAGCTGCCCCTTTCCTACTTGAAGTATCTCTCTTTGCAACTCTGCTTCACCATCTCCATCCGAAATTTTGGGTGGGTTGGAAGGTATTGCCGCTTGTCACCGCCAAACCCCAGGAATAAAGCAAAGCCTTGGTGCACGGACCCACGAAAGACTCGCCCCCACACCTGTGTGCCTAAACTGGCATATCACGAGACGCCTGGCAGGCTAAAAGGAGTCATTAACTTCCATTAACTTACTTGTTGTTTTTCTTTCCATCGATTCCATTTATCACCACGCCTAATCCCCAGACCGCAAGACCCCCCAAGTCAACAAGACAACGGCGTTCCCCCGATTCAACAACCGAAACCCAGAACACACAGGCGAAAGCGAAGGGAAGACTAGCAGCCTACCATGGGCTCCGTCGTGCTACCCCACCTCAACACAGCCTGGCACGTCGACCAGGCGATTCTCTCAGAGGATGAGCGCCTCGTGGTCATCCGCTTCGGACGCGATGGCGACCCGGACTGCATGAAGATGGACGAGGTGCTGTTCAAGATCGCGGACAAGGTCAAGAACTTCGCCGTCGTTTACCTTTGCGACATCGACCAGGTTCCAGACTTCAACCAAATGTACGTCTTGCTGCCCCTCGCCACATCCCCTCCCCCCAGAAACAAATGCCTGCTAACTGCTTCGCGTGACCGAGGCAGGTACGAGCTCTACGATCCGATGACCGTCATGTTCTTTTTCCGCAACAAACACATCATGTGCGACTTCGGGACAGGAAACAACAACAAATTGACTTTGGTTGTACGTATCCCCTCTGCTATTTTCGGCTATCATACATAGAATCCTCTAGGTGTGGACAGCCCACTAACGTATCATACTTTTCGCATCACAAACAGCTCGAGGAGAAGCAAGAACTCATCGATATCATCGAGACAATCTACCGCGGCGCGAAGAAGGGACGCGGTCTGGTGGTCAGCCCCAAGGACTACTCGACCCGATACCGGTACTAGCTGTAGCTAGTGCGTCTTCTTGCACTTCGATACGTACGATATCGACACGCTCTCGCCCGCACCATCCACGCGACACCGTTCTACACCCAGGGTCTGCCTGCGCCATGCGCGGGCAAGCCAAGCTCAGTATCACCTCGGATTCTTTCGATTAGGGTTTTCAGATGAGGGCAGTATGTCGTCATCACTACCATTGTGTTGGTGTTTCGGAGCAACGGACAATGCCGCCTGCACGAGGACCGCTACTACGCCGATGGGTGTTTTTAGTCGAGGGACATCGCGGACGGCGGCACAGAGATGTGCTCTTCATGAGAAAGATTAGACAAGGGTTTTCACTCAGGGTTCGTTCTATGACTACTAATTCCAAGATCTGGGGTTGCTATATTACAAAATGATGGCTAATGCGTTTTGCAGACTCTGAGGAGAAACCACGGTGCCTGGCGCCGTCGGGCGTCAACTTCTCAGTTCTGCGCCTCGCCGACTCTCGAGATGATTCCCAGTGAATACCGATGATGGTGTACCGTTGCGGACGACCTGCCCCTTGTTGGGTAGCTATGCAGCGAGTGGCTGGGCAAGCTCACGCGCAGGTTTCGAGCTATCACAACATAGGTTCGGGCTAATCGAGTGACGAAGCCGCTATGTGGTGACCAATTTTGGCACCGCTGGATGCCCCAGTGCTTGCGCGGCATGATCCCAGCGCGTCACCGTTGTGACTCCGGTGGACGGCTCTGGTTGCCGCTGTGACAAGTGTCACAACAAATAATCCTACTTAATACCCCCCTCCGCGAAAGCGGATGATGAAAGAAAAAATAGCCATGACGTCATTAATCGTTACTTAGGGGCGAATATGCGCGCACGTCGAATGTGCGTGCATGATGCACACTGAGTGTGGCTGACCCGGTAGCCCCTAGTCGAGCTATCTCCCTTTCGCACACCTCTTTGTTTCCCCTTTCGCCCTGTCACTGAATAACCCGGTCCCTAGAAAGGCTATACCAGGAGGCCAGCAGCGACATCCAGCGAGCATTGCTGAGTGAGGTTGATTTCTTCAATGATCATGTGCTGGCGCTCGGCCTCAAGATGGCTGTCCTCCATGGCGTCGCCATACCAAACCGCGGCGTATACCTCAATGCCCGTGTGGCCGAGAGCGGCCTCGGAATCCGGGTAGTCGCCCGCCTTGATGTCGCGAGCGGCGATGTGCAGCACGCCGAACACGGTGCCGTCGATGAGCACCTTGTCCCCCGCGAACGCGTAGGGAAAGTCCGGCAGGTCGTCGATCATCGGGTAGCGGGTCCTGTTGGCGGGGCCGAAGTTGGGCACCGTGAAGTGGGTGGTGACGCCGCCCCAGCCCTCGATGATCTCGGACGAGAGCGAGCCCATGGCGGGGTCCGCCGTGGTCTGCTTGAAGTAGTGCTCGGCGTTGGCGTCGCTGTTGGCCGCGTCGGCGAGCGGGCTGGAGAACCACCTGACGAACGTCGCGGCCGTCACGTTGGGCAGGCTGTACGCCCGCGTGCGGCCCTTGGCGGCCTTCCAGGTCTGGCCGCTGGAGCGGGCCACGACGTCGTGCCAGAACAGATCGGCCTTGGCGATCTCGGGCGCGAGGAGCGTCTTGAGGCCTGAGGGACCCAGGAGCGTCTTGAGCATGTGCAGCGCCGTGCGCGAGGTCGTGAACCAGTAGTCGTGCCAGTTCGCAGGCTGGGTTGGTCCGGAGGTGACGTACGTCGCTCCGTTGACCACCTGGACTACGCAGGCATCGTCGGTGGCCGACACGGACGCGCTGAACACTGGCGCACCGAGGGAGGCCACGGCCGGGAGGAGGATCTTGGCGGGACGGACCATGTCGTCCTGTGGAAGGATCTGTTGGCTGCAGCCGCTTAGAGTCTTGAGATGGAGACGAGTGAGGGATGTAAGGGGGTAAGAGCGAGATGCGTGAAAGAAGACTGAGGCGAGACGAAGGGCGGGCAGTCCAGAGATGTATGAAGAAGGTAACTAATCTGGCGAGGGCTTGGGGAGGAGGAGCCGCAGGGTAAAAGACGGCACGGGCGCGAGAGAGGGCTGCAATATATAATAACCTGCTGCCAACGACCACCAGCGACCCAGTCCTGTGGCTCCGTCTATCCGTATCTGATCTTGCATCATGTGCAGAAAAGGGGCCATGACATGACTACAATACATCTTTCACCTAATCTGATTTCCATGTGCGCCTTTATCCCGATGATTCCATCCCTTGCGGTGATTGCGATGAAAAGAAGAAAAGTAAATTTGATAAATGCAGGTTCGCTCCAAACACCCAACAAAGCAAACTCGTAGGCGAGCTGCATGTTTGTTGATTGGCCCACTTACGGGGATCACGTACCACCGCGAATCTACGACTACAGGTAGGATCCGATCACCCACATATCACTCCACCGAACTCCACCACCGGACGGAGACGGCAACCATCTCCTTCCACAAACAACTAGACGCGTTTTTCCCCCGTCACGTTGGAATCGACGGCGTTTCTGCGGCGAAGCGCCCCGGAGCCGCCGCCAGCCGGCCCGCCCTCGTTGTAACTTGCATGCGCTCCCTTGCCTCGTTGCTCACCGACGTATGCGGTTTGCGGGTCCGACCCCGCGGCGGCGGCAGGCGGTTCATTACCCCTGGCCTTGGCTGGTCCTGGCTAGCCCTCCGTTATGTTGTGCTTGAAATTACCACGATGGTCGATACGCCTCGTCCAGTTGGGGGTCTTAAGCCTCGTTCAAACTGAGTCTAGTGACTGTAGCATAGGAGGATGTCATGGGACGGTATTGGGATTCCGGATTTTCCTAACCCCCCCCCCCCCCCCCCCC
>PYST01000162.1:13665-33032 GCA_003049485.1 Ophioceras dolichostomum
CCCCCGTTACGCGTTCGCGACTATGACGATTATTTCTGAAACAGCCCTGTGTAAGTGGCTAGATGTACGAGCAAAACGTGTTACTATCCACTCACCTGCTGGATTTGGCAATGGAGAAGAGGCTTGGGCGTGTTTTGTTTGTTTGATACTTCAAAGCGATCCCATTAATGATCGATCTCCTGCTTTTTTATCCTTTCAAGTATACATGTATACATATCTGTTCTCACATGTTTCTTTTATGTGCACACTCATCCCACACTTTTCTTTTCCTCTTCTTTTCCAAACGAACACGCAGACACCAAGCGGCCACAGGCAACAAGAGAGGCAGGCAGGTAGGTACACAAAACCACAACAGCTCTGTTTCGCCCGCGAATCATGTAGTTGAGCCTTCTCTCGTCGCTCTGCCGAACAAGACACGAGGATATACAGGAGGACATTGGAACATTGAACATACATACAAGCCAACATACAAACCGACATGGCGAAAAGATACACAACTAGAAGTAACAAGGGTACGCTCATCATAGGGTAGAGACTGAAAGGTGAAAAACTGAGAAACTCGGCCGTGTCGATCATGAGAGTCCCAGGTCCCAAGCCCCAATTAGGGCCGGTTCAGACACCATTTATTGAAGAAAGGGTACAACAAGAAAGCGACCTCGTATCATATAACGTGCATGACAGGAACTCATAGTACCTGATGCAGCAGTAACGCGAGGGTATCGTCCGTGCAGGTAAAGTTGGGAGAGGGGGGGAGAGAGTGTGTGAAAACAGACATTCTGCCCGTAGCGATAGTGGGCTGGAAGAAGCGATTCCATGCCATTGCTTCACACCATATCGCCACCCCCGGCAGAAGTCGTCGTCGTCGGCGGTGGCGAGCTCGCCTTGTTGAGATATGCGCTCGGCAGCTTGGGAACCTGCGGGGACGGGGAGGCCGGCTGCTGCTGCAAGAGCTGTGGGCGCTCCTCACCTCGCGCCCTTCCGCCGGTGAGTCTCCGCATGCGCGTCCGCGTGCTCTGGGCGAACGACGGCTTAGCCGTGTTCTCGAGGAAGAACGAAGTCTCGGGGCCAGTTCCCAAGGTGCCGCCGCCTCCAGTGCCACTACTGCTTCCTGTTCCTCCTACTCCCCCTCCTCCAATTGCAAACGGCTGGCCAGATATGCCACTGCCGCCGCCCATGGAAGTCGAAGGCCTCTCGTCGTCGCCGTCCGAGAACAGCTCCTCGTCTGATGTAACGTCGCCCAGAAGCGGCTGGTAGGAAGCGGGAGCTGAGGGGGAAGTGATGGACCGTGAATGCAGCGGAGGGCGACCGCCTATAGACGAAGACGCTGACGTGGGCTGCTGTGGCTGCCCGTGCGGGTGGTAGTGGTGCTGCTGTTGGTGGTATTGGCTCGTCCCGCTGCTGCTGTCGAAGCTGAAGGCCCCTGGGTTCATGGTATTAGGGTAGACGCTCGTGTCCGCGCCCCTGGTGAGCAGCGGCATGGGGCGGTCGCCGACGAAGCCGTTCTGGAACGAGGTGGTGGTGGAAGCCTGGTGCAAGATGGGCAGGACCTGCTCGTCGTAAAGCTGCGGGCCGCCCAGGTCGTAGTTGTCGGGCGAGAACTCGGTCACGGTGTTGGACGACCTCCCGTCGCTTCCCGGCCCTGCCGTGGCCGTCAGGTCGTCGAAGAAGTCATCAAGGCTGTCGAGCTTCATCACCAAGTCGCCCATGTGTGTTGCACCACGAGGATCGTCCGACATCATGGTGTCGGTACGATCCGACGACGAGTGCGGGAAGTAGCCGTACGGGAACTCGTCGGCGTGGAATTCGACCTCGGGCGTGGGGGCTGGAGGATCTCCTGCTGAGGCGCCGCCGCTGGCGGTCTGGCACATGTAGAAGGCGGCGTGGATATTGGCACGCGTCTGGTCTGTCTTGCGAGCTGGCATCGGGATGGACCACCCCGATTCCTCTGGGATACCGAACAGGCTCTGCGTGCGTTCGTACTCCTTGCGCACAGACTTGGCAGTGGGTCGCATGATGCTCATGCGCAGATGCTGCCTATCCATGGACGAGCCTGGCATATGCATGATGCCGTCCAGTACGTCTAGCGCTTGCATGCAGTGGTCGGTCTGCAACTGCCGGAGGAGCGGCGACAACAGGTCGGACCCGTGGCCCGCGAGCTCCGGCCGCTTCATGTCGATCTCTGGGATGATGACTTGCAGGATCCGCATCGTCTTGATCTTGACCCAGTCGGTGCGGTTTGTCAGGAATCCCATGACCATCGTGAGCATCTTGAAGTCCAGCTGCGGCGGGAACGTCTCCTTGAGAGCTGCGATTACTGCATTGATGAGCTCTGTGTCTCCCCGAAAACCACCGGACAGGTAGCTGTTCAATACGTTCGCGATCTGGGAGTGCCCCTGGCCAGCGGCGACGTTTAGAAGATTCATGGCCGCCGTGGCCACGGGGCCGCTTGGCACGGGAGGTGGAGTTGTTGACCTCTCTTCCACAATCTCGTTGGCGTCGTCCATTGCGTGCAAAAGCCGCGGCAGGTTGGCCAAGACGGCAAAGAACACGCGGTTATCATCTCCGATAAGCTGGTCACTCGGAAGCAGGATGAGCTTGTCCAGGGTTGCAAGTGCGGCCTCGAAGCAGGTCGAAGAACGCAGACCCTTGTACAGAAGCGGCTGCAAGCCCTCGAAATGGCCGTCCCATTTGGCCGGCTGACCGTCGAGGAGGAGGCGACGCACGGTTGGGGACTTGAAGTCTAGCTTTTCTAGATACTCGTCCAGCATCACCACAGCACCGAGGAACTCCCGCTCGTTGATGGATTCGAGGCAGGCACATGTCGTCCAGAACAGCGGAGGGAAAGTCACCAGCTTCTCGGCGTCAAGAGTCGAGATCAGGGTGCGCAACGTTGTGAGGATCTCCATGGAGAAGGCCTGGATCTCAGCGTCCTCATCGGCGACGGTGTTGGACAAGCGGACGAGCATGTCGCCGAGCATGTGCTGGTCGAGGCTGGTTAGGATGCAGCGGAAGACCTGGAATGAGCGGCAGGCAAGATGGCGCACAGGACAAGACGTCGCCCAGGTCAGAGACAGGCGGGCCCACTGCTCCTTGATGCCGGGGAAAGTGGCCTCGAAGGTGCGCACGACCTCGGCAGCTAGGTGCTCCATGCTAGGGGGCACCTTGTTGCTGTCGGAGGCAACCTTGCCGTTGCTGTCCTCGTAGTTCCAGACGACCGACTTGTCGTGGCTACGCACGAGGTCGATCAGAGCCTCGCCGGGCTTCTTGGCTGCAGGGTCGTCCAGGTGCGAGATGACCAGCTCGTGGATCAGGTGCACGAGCATCTCGCGTGCCTGCTCCTGCACCAACGGCGTGTAGTGGTCCCACAGTACCGTCACCGCCTGCAGCAACACGGGAACGTTGTCAGGCACCAGCTTGACCGGAGACACCATCAGGTCGACGAGAAGGATCATTGACAGCTGCCCTAGAGAGAAGCCTGCCTGCTTGGTGCCTACGGGCAGCGCCTCTGCTAAGTCGGCACAGTAGGGCAGTAGGCCAATGTCCTGTGGTGGAGGCACACTGTCGCGCTTCTCGTTGGGCACCATTGCCTTGGGCGTGATCTGCAGGAGCAGAAACTCGACCACCTTCTGGCCGGGACTGCTCGTGGTGCTGGCGAGGAAGACGACGATCTGCTTGGCGTACTCGACGAAGTTCTGTTCCCGGCGCTCCAGGCATAGCGACATGATAAAATCCAGAATCACACGCACGTTGGCTGGGTGTGGGCCAGTGGCTAGGGCCTGCCAGAGAGCCTGCACCTCATTGTGCAGCGCCGAGCTCGACCGGATCGTGATCTCAAGTAGATTCGCAAGCAGCATGTAAGACTGCGCAACCGGTCCACCGTTGGGGTCCACCTTCAGTTCAACCGACTGGATCCATGGCAGGACCACGGCCACCATGTTGCGCTGCGCTGCCGGCTGCAGGTCCTTGAAGTAGAGCGAGAGCTCCGAGAAGAACAAGAAGGCCAGTTCAGTGTACTGCTTCGAAAGCCGTTCTGAGATCTTATACTGGGCAAGCTTGTAGACGGCTTTTGTCTTGTCCGAGATACTGATGTCGAAATCCTGGAGCCTGGAACTAGTGCCACGGCTGGACGGTTGTTGTTGTTGTGGTTGGGACTGTTGCTGCTGTTGATCTGTTTCTGCCTGTTGTTGCTGTTGCTGCGCTGGCTGTTGTTGCTGTTGCTGTTGCTGTTGCTGCTGCTGCTGCTGCTGCTGCTGCTGCTGCTGCTGCTGCTGCTGCTGTTGCTGCCTCTCCTCGAGCGCCCGCAGGATCCGCGCCGACTTGATCCGGATGTCGCTCTGGTCGTTGCCAAGCGTAAACAGGCACAGGGGGAGTAGCTTCCAGAACGACGTTGGGTACTCCGGATACTCGAGCAGCACCTCCGAGATGACGGTAAAGTAACTCTCGAGAACTTTAGGAAGGTCGGCAAGGTAGCAGCGCCCGACGCAGTGCTCGAGCAAGTAGGGATACTCCTGGTTGTGGGTAATGAGATTCTTGAGCGCCCGCCGGCCCGTGACCTTCATGCGGTCGTTGCCTGTGGTGAATATGGACTCGATCCAGCCCAGCATGCGGCGCAGGTCGAACTGCAGCGAGACGCCGCTCTCAGTGGTGACACTGATAGGCCCCCCGCAGAGCGCGGCCATAGCGCTGAGTGCGGCCGTCCGCAGGTTGCGCTTCTCGATCTCCATGGCGGCGCTCAGAGTTCCGCGCTCGCCGATCGACGACTGCTGCTCGATCATAGACTGCCGCATCGTGTCCTCGCGGTGGCGGATATGCGTCTGGTTGGGCGAGAAGCCGCACCAGTCCTCCATAAGGGCGAAGGCCGACTTGCGTGCCTCGAACGTCATCCATCGAGAAGGGTCCTTGGCGCGGCTAATGTTCTCAAAGATCTCCTCTATCAGCCCGCAGTAGTGTCGTCGGAGCTTCTGGAACTCCCAGTCCATCTGCACTTCGCCATCCATCAAGAACAGCTTGATGTCTTTGGCGTACGTCACGAGGTTGCCCAGAATCCAGTCGTCCTGGATCACCCCGGGATCCTTCAAAAAGTGTGACGTGAGCTTGTACACATGGGTGATCTCGGTGCGGAGCAGATCCGTCTTGCGGCTGCGCACATTGCTGTTGGTTCGCTGGTGGATACGCGCGCGTGCGTCGTCGTTGCATCGCGTCACCGGCGACTGCAGCTCCTCGAGCAGAGTGCGGTAGATATGGATGTTGATCGACCCCATCGCCACCACAACTGCTTCCCTTACCGACGCGGACGAGACCGACAGCAAGGGGTTCAGGTACTTGAACAGCGTCCGCGCCGTGACGATCTTGTCGGCTGTCGGTGCCGACTTGTTGGAGCCTTTGCGAGCGTGCTGCTGCGGGTGCTGTTGGGCATGGCTCCCCTGAGACGCTTTGGACTGGTGGTGGGGATTTGGCTGTGGCTGTGGCGGGCTGCCCGGGTCTGCCATCGTAGTGCAGGCAAAGACGAGGTAAAGCTTCCACTGCTCAACCAGCAGCTCCGGCTGCGTCGTGGGGGTCCGCCCCGTCATGCGTGCACTTCCAGGGTCAGATCCGTAGTAGAGCCCTCTGGATGGTTCCGATATGATGGTGATTGCTTTGTACATCTGCAGGATGCGGTTGCAGATGAGATCTCGCCCAATCGCGATCGTGAATGGGCAACGGTCGAAGGCCACCCTGATAAGGTGGGGGAATACCTTGAACCAGAGTGTTGTGTCATAGGAGACGTCGCTGGCGCACAACTCGATCAACCCTTGGTTGCTGCCGTCCTGCACGCCTCTCTGCAGCCGGCTGCGTTCTGCAACCGAAAGGTGTTCATCGTTGTTGAAGCTCATGATGCGCGTGTAGTCGTTCTCCAGCACCTCGATGAGGCGCACGGTGGCCGTGGCGTTGTCCTTCTCGCCAGAGTCTGACTTGCCAAGAGCGGTGTCGAATTCGGTGATGAGCCGAAGGACCGTGCTGGCGAACGACCTCACTCGGCGCGACTGAGAGCAGAGGAAGAACAGGCCGTGGGCCTCCACCTGGTCCACCTCGGCCCAGATGGCCGACAAGTCTAGCTTCATGGCTCTCTTGTTGTCCGCAGCCGAGCCGCCGGCGTCCTTGGCCTTTTGCCGGATCTCGTCGATCCAAATGTGCAGCAGTTCGACATAGAGCCGCAGTGTGTTTTCAATATGGGCCGCCCCAAGCATGCCGCCATCCGACATGGTTGAGTAGCGATCGTCGAAGTTGAAGATGAAGCGTGAGAAACCCATTGTGACTTGCTGGGCGTGTGAGTGGGCGGCGATGGCCTTCAGCGATCGGGCAGAGGACTCGGCGATGTTGTACTGCACGTGGGCCGTTCCCGTGCAGAGCAGGTTGATCAGCGAGTTGAACGGGATATCGACCGACAGGCAACGCGGCAGCGCCTGGACCGCAACGTGGAGCAGCTCGTAGAAGGCCTGCTTCTGGTCCGCCGGGCTCTGGTGGTCGTCGCGACGCGAGAAGTTGAACGTGTCCGCAATCGGTGTTTTGGGGCCTGGCGAGTTGAACTTTTCGTCTAGCGCCGCCTGCCCGCCAAAGGTGTTGTCGCACATGATGGTGATCTTGCCTAGGACCTCGCAGAACCGCGAGTAGTACTCACGCACCGAGTCGCTCAGGGCAGATGTCAGGACGGGACGCGATCGACTTTCTCCGTCTTCGGTACAGGTCCCTGTAATAGGAGTCCCGGGCACAGCGCCGCTCGGGATACCGAGCACAGCTGGCGAGTTGGGGCCACGGTCAGACGAAGACGCCACCGGGTAGTACTGTGGGAATGGGGGCCGGCCCTGGTCCCCTTTCTCCAGGTCTGCCATCACGGCCAGGAAGGCTCGGATGCCGAGCACGATCCGATCCGGGTCGAGTGTCTCGACCTTGATCTCCTTGCCGGACGAGAAAAGATCGGCGTTGACGAGGGGAAATATGATGGTTTTAAAGCAGAATTCGGGGTATTTGTAGCCGATGGATCGGATGATTTGGATTAGGGGCTCCATGACCGGGGTGTCTGTAGCGCTGACGGTTCGCTTCGCGGTGGGCAGGACGAGCTTGAGAACCTCGTCCAGCTTCCGCGTCGTCGACGCCAGCGAGTCGTTTGTGCGGAAGAGGTGCGTCCACACCAGCCTGGACACCACCTGCAGACAAAGCGGCTTGGTGTAGCGGTCCTTGAGCCGCGGCTGCAAGGGATAGACCAGCTGCAGCCATTGGCTGGCAAAGGTCTCGGGTGGTGAGACACAGAGCAGCGTTGCCGTCAATGGGTACGAGTAGAACCAGTGGCGAGGCTTGACGAATAGCTGGGCGAGCCGCGGCGTTATGCTGTTCAGGACCTCACTCCACTTCGGGTGGGCGTAGTGGCTGCTGTTGGTCCTCGCGGCCAGAGGCACGAAGATGACGTCGAGCACTTGGCAAAATGCCGTCTTGATCTTCTGGCCGTGGGCTCTGCCGAAAAGCCTGCCAAGGGCGATGAGGAAGTCACATGTCCTCACAAAGGCATCCTCGGGCGCCAGCACGAAGCGTAAAGGTCGCATGCCGCCCAGCACGAGCTCGATGCCTGCTTCGGCCTCGTATCTCGTACTGTTTTGTCCTCTGGCAAGCTCGGCGAGAGACCGGTCAAGGTCCTGGATGTACCTATTGGTAACGCTGATGAAGTTGATCTCGCTCATGACACCGAGCAGTTGGGTGAAAATATTCCAGTTCACCAGCTTGAGTGGCGAGAGCATGAGGGTGTCGATGTCGGCCACCTTCAGCTGACTGAAGATGATATCCTCGAGTTTCTCCTCCATCTCGGGCGTGATGAGGCTGAGGCTGCTCTGGCTGATCACCTCCAGCAACACTCGGCAGAGTAGGTATGTAGAAACGCTGGAGCGACGCTCTGTCTGGATGACGTATTCCTGCTTCGCCACGATGGTGGCCTGTCCGGGCCCAAAACCACTTCCCTCGGCATTTGACCCTCCGCTGCCACTGCCGCTCATAGCAGACTGCACCGGCTCCGTATTCCTCCTTTGCAAGGCCAGGGGTACGCTGGGAGATGTAACTTTGGTTTGTTGGAGTTGCAGCAGCTGCTTGCGCGCCTCGCCGGCCGCATCGCTTTTGCTCTTTCTCCACAGCATCATCGAGTCGATCAGGGGCTTGGGTTTCTGCTTCGCAATATGGCCCAGCGCCACGATCAACTTATCAAATGGCGCATCGGCGCCGGGCCCACAGACCGTATCGACTTGCGGATCTAAGTCGAGGGGCACGCTGGTGCACTCATTGAGCTTCTCTTCGGCGCGCGCGATGAACTGTAATGGGCCAGCCAGGCGGAGTTAGTTAAACCATTGAGTCTTCCATAACAGGCAGAGACAGACCAGCCAGCCAGCCAACTGCCAAACGAACGAACAAGACCGGCCTTACCTCGGTGAACAGTACATGGAGTGCGTACTCTCCCACTGTCCTCTGCTCATCTTTGTGGTGGCGCGAGGAATGCGATGGGTGGTGCGAGTGGTCGCGTCGCGTCTTGCTGTGCATGCGTTCCAGCTTCCTCTGACCCGCAGTGCCGCTGCCCTCATTCGCCGAGGACGTGCGCTCCGGCACGCTGGGACTGCCGGCGCCCACAAGGGTAGACCCGGAGGTGGCTGTGGGAGGACGGGAGGAAGAGTCGGTGGCGGTGGCGGATGCGCCGTCGCTGTGGGGCCCGGTCGGCCCATACGGATGCATATCGGCTCTCTCTGCGGCTGCGGCCGCGAACGCAGCGCCGGCGGCGGCGATCATCTGGGGACTGAGCGGGCTCGAGGACGAGCTGGCGAGGCTTCCATTCCTGGAGTGCTGGATTCCATGGACGATCGAGGTCTGCCGGTGGTGGCCGTATGCGGCAGCCTTGGGGTCGACGGGTCGCTCGATCACGCCTCCGATTCCGACGCCGGGTCGCACGGCAGAGGCATGAATGCGCGGGGAGATGGCGGATTGAGGGGACGAGACAGGCGGGACAGACGTCGTCACGGTCTGCTGCGGCGGGTGCTGCTGTTGCTGCTGTTGCTGCTGTTGCTGTAGCTTCTCAATCGACGATTCGCGGGAGTGGTGCTGGTAGTGCTGGTGGATGTGATGATGGTGGCCAGTGAGGCGCGCATTGGCTGGCAGGTCGAAGTTGAGTGGCCTCAACGTCTTGTCCCAGTCCTCGTCCTCCTCGGCGAGGCGAGTCACAGCTCGCGGGGAAAACTTCAATGGCTCGGGCGCATGGGCATGGTCTGGCAGCGTCTGGGACGGAGCTGTGTTGTGCGTCGTCGCGGCGGGTGCGGGCAAGGGCCGTAACCAAAAATAAAGTCAGCCTAGACCGTCCAGTATCTGACGTATTGATCGTATCTGATCGAAAGGTCGAAGAGCAGGACCACGGCAGAGCACAGCAGAGCGCTGCAGACGACCAGAGCACAACAGACACCGCAGGCCACCAGAGCAATCGTTCCCGAGCCAGCACCGACCGACTTAAGGTCCGGCCTAGTCTAGTTGGCCTAGACCTAACCTTCGTCCTCCCGCTGGGTGGCTCTTGTGAAACAGCCGTACACGGGCAGGACCCGATTGACCTCTAAACGATGTCTGATAATTATGTTGAAGCTTCCCTTGTCGTCCCTTGCGTTCCTCGAGTGCACAGATGTCACCGCCCCGAACTAACCGACTGCGAGACAACGCGACGGTAATGGCGGCGGCGGCGGCTAGATCCGGCAGACCCTGTTTGTGTGTGGGCTTTTTTCCCTTTGGACTGGAATTCGGCTGAAACTCACCCATTTTCTCGCCGTCTCTGCTCCCATGATCTGGGTTCCGGCTTTTGGTGAGGGAGAAGCGCGGGCCGCGATGCACCAGCGCGCTGGGAAAGGGAAAGACAGCCTATGACCTATGCCACGAGGAAATCAGGCCTCCGGAGAGCGATGGAGGAGGAGCATTCGTCGTGCTACCACAAACGGCGGTCCAAGTCCCGAAGTGAAGAAATCCCCAAAAGGCACCACCACCACCACCAATCCCCTGCCGCTCCAAGAACGCCGACCTTGTCTGCAAGGGCATCGGAGCGTCATCCAGCCTATCAGGGCGCTGGGGGTGGGTTGAGGGGTCCATGCACGCCCCAAAATCCAACGCTTTTTAGGGGGAGCGGGCGGGAATAGGGGGCCCTAACCCCTTACGCCCTGCCCTCTCCAACCAGTAGTGGTAGGGTGCTCCTATCATTTTCAGCCACATGCGCATGACATCTGCAAGTCGTCGTTGTTCATGGACGAAAAGAGGACGACGAGCTTGATCCCGCAGCACCACTCGTATCGTCTCTCCGTCTGTTCCCGTTGCTCTCGCACGAGAAAGACATGACTGGACAAGAGACCCTGCGAATTCAAAAGAGGCGGGGGTTAAAGAATAATTACAACTTGCAGAGCATCGAAGTCCTGGTCTCATGTATGTACGAGCCTCAGTATTCGCAGACTCAAAAGCCTTCCAGGTACTGATGCTGCGTCCCCAACAAACATCTCTTACGAAATATCCACCTACTCTCCTGTAGCAGTGTACACATACTCACTCCCATCTTCAACTCCGATGAAATGGAAGGCTGCCGAGGACGGGAGGACTGGATCGACCCGGAAGAATGGGAGCGTCCGAGCTACGGAGGTTTTTTGGTGATTGATTTGAGCCGGACCCTTGCCGCGCCGCGGAGGTAGATGGAGAAATCGCGGGGGACTGAAGGATCCCCATCGACCCATTTGAGATTATGTAACATCGACCGCCAGAGGCGGTATCGGGTTCGTGTTCGGGTTGGACTTTGCGATGCTTGCCATCGTTGCGGGAGAAGTTCCAGTCGGTCGCTTCCGGTGCAGATCACTGACTGGAGGTGGACGAGCTCATAAAACCCACATTGACAAAGCAAGCCGTCAAGGTTATCAATTTGAGACTGTGCCCCTTATTCGATAGATGCTTCCAGTCTACCAGCGGACACCCACCACGAACTGCCGGGTTTTCGGCCAGCCTCCTAGCGTCTTCAGTCAAACCACCAAGTTTAAGCTGTAATCCACGAACTGTGTGAGCTCGTGCCAGAGATCCATCCCGCTGGTTGTCGGTCCCTGTTGGACTCGTCTGTGAAATCCAGGTTCTCCTATTGACAAAGAAAAGGAGTCCCCCGTAGAACTGGCGGTGTCGGGTGCATACAGTCTACCCGGTGCCGGCCTTGTCGAGTGGCTGCACTGATAGCAGAAAGGTCGCCGGGGTGTCCGCCAGCGCCCACCAGCGCCCAGACAAAGGCGCCGCCCGGCAATCTCACGACCCGCCATGGCCCGATCGCACAGAACATCCAACCAATAAATTTTACCGTCAGCCCACCTTGTCTGTTAGCCAGCTTCTGAACGACACCTTCGACTGCAATCTTTCTTGTGACGGGAGTCGGCCTTTTGTCATTTTTCCAATCTCTCCTTCTTTCTCTTTCTCTTATTTTTTGACTTATACTTTTCTTCATTCTTCTTTTCTGCTGCCGTTCTTCCTCGCCCCAGCGACGGACGGGCCGAACCGTTCGGAGTCTTCCCTCATTTCGGGTGACCGAGAACGTGGCCTTTTTTGTGTCCTTCAGGCCGCCGCATGTGAATAAGAATAGCCGTTGCGGAGTCCAGCCACGCCCCGTAACCCGTCCTTTCTCCGGCACCGCCGCCAAGTCGTCAGCTCCGGTCGCGTCGCACACAACGATAAGACATATTTTCGGGGGAGGCAGAACTTCAGCTGGGCGATCGGTAGCATCCAAGCCTTCTTCGACTTTCCTGAGCCAAAGCTTCGTCTAGGTACCAGTGCCCATTTCACAACCGCAGAAAGATGGCAGAACTCGACACGCTGGACGTCATCGTCCTCGGTATTATCCTTTGTGGTACTATTGCATACTTTACCAAGGGGAAATACTGGGCAATCACCAAGGACCCATACGCGAACTCGTTCGCAAATGCCAATGGACTCAAAGCGGGCAAGACAAGAAACATCCTGGAGAAGATGGAGGAGTCTGGCAAGAACTGTGTCATCTTCTACGGCTCGCAGACCGGCACCGCCGAGGACTACGCCTCGAGGCTCGCGAAGGAGGGCAAGAGCCGCTTTGGACTAGAGACTATGGTTGCCGACCTCGAGGACTACGACTACGATAACCTTGACTCCGTCCCAAACGACAAGGTGGTCATGTTTGTGCTGGCGACCTACGGAGAGGGCGAGCCGACGGACAACGCAGTCGACTTCTACGAGTTCATCACCGGGGAAGACGTTTCCTTCTCGCAGAGCAACGAGCCACCCCTGGAAAACCTCAACTTCGTCGCATTCGGCCTGGGCAACAACACGTACGAGCACTACAACTCGATGGTTCGCAACGTGAACAAGGCGCTCCAGAAGCTTGGTGCCCACCGCATCGGTGAGGCTGGCGAAGGCGACGACGGCGCGGGCACAATGGAGGAGGACTTCCTGGCTTGGAAGGACCCGATGTGGGCTGCGCTGGCCGAGAAGATGGGTCTTGAGGAGCGAGAGGCCGTTTACGAACCCATCTTCAGCATCGTTGACAGGGAGGGCCTCACGGCCGAGTCGCACGACGTCTACCTCGGCGAGCCGAACAAGATGCACCTCGAGGGCACCGCCAGGGGCCCCTTCAACGCACACAACCCGTACATTGCCCCCATCGCCAAGTCTTACGAGCTGTTCAAGGTCAAGGACCGCAACTGCCTACATATGGATGTCGATATTAGCGGATGCAACCTGACGTACCAGACGGGTGACCACATCGCCATCTGGCCGACGAACCCCGGGGAGGAGGTCGACCGGTTCCTCAGTGTCGTGGGACTTACCGAAAAGCGCAACACTGTGGTCGGCGTCAAGGCCCTGGAGCCGACCGCCAAGGTGCCCTTCCCCGCGCCGACTACCTACGACGCCATCGTCCGCTACCACATGGAAATATGTGCCCCCGTGTCCCGTCAGTTCCTCGCCACTCTTGCCGCCTTTGCTCCCGATGAGGAGTCCAAGGCCGAAATGACAAAATTGGGCGGCGACAAGGAATACTTCCACGAGAAGATTACCAACCACCACCTGAACATCGCTCGGGCGCTCCACATTGTTGGGAAGGGCAAGACCTGGACCAACATCCCGTTCTCGGCCTTTATCGAAGGAATCACCAAGCTACAGCCGCGTTACTACTCCATCTCGTCCTCGTCGCTGGTGCAGCCCAAGCTGATCTCCATCACGGCTGTGGTCGAGTCGCAGGTGCTGCCTGGCCGCACCGATCCTTTCCGCGGCGTCGCTACCAACTACCTGCTCGCGCTGAAGCAGAAGCAGAATGGAGACCCCAACCCGGAGCCGTTCGGCCTGACGTACGAGATCACTGGCCCAAGGAACAAATACGACGGCATCCACGTGCCCGTCCACGTCCGCCACTCCAACTTCAAGCTGCCTTCGGACCCGACGAAGCCCATCATCTTGATCGGTCCGGGGACGGGCGTGGCGCCATTCAGGGGCTTCGTGCAGGAGCGCGCGAGGCAGGCGGAGCAAGGCCAGGATGTGGGCAAGACGATCCTGTTCTTCGGCTGCCGCAAGCGCGCGGAGGATTTCATATACGACACGGAGTGGGAGGTAAGAATGGCAAACCCTTTCATACACACACACACACCCCCTTTTTGGTGTTTGTTCTCGTTGTTTCTTGTAACTGATTTCTGACTTCTCGCCCACGTATAGGAGTACAAGAAAGTCCTGGGTGATCGGTTCGAGCTCGTCACTGCGTTCTCGCGTGAAGGGCCGAAGAAGGTGTACGTGCAGCACAGGCTCAAGGAGAAGGCCAAAGAGATCAACGACCTCCTGGCGAAGAAGGCCTATTTCTACGTCTGCGGCGACGCGGCCAACATGGCACGCGAGGTCAACACTGTCCTGGCCCAGATATTAGCCGAGCAGCGCGGCATCCCCGAGGCCAAGGCCGAGGAGATCGTCAAGAACATGAGGGCTGCGAACCAGTACCAGGTACGTTTTCTTGAGCCCAGACCCCGCTGGTAATACTGAAGGGGTGCCTGCCATATATAGGGACCGTTTGCTAATTCCTCTCCACAGGAGGATGTCTGGTCTTAATCGTGCCGAGGTAGGTATCTGCCTCGATGCACGCGTGGCTGTTCTCGGCCGTTCTCTTTCTAGGTAAACAACGACAACAACAGAAAAAAAAATGCATGACTCTTCGGTGAGGGGTATATACAGGAGTTCCTTTGTGTCTCTTTTTTGATCTATCATATTCTCCTGTTTATCGCTTCCTCAGCATAGTGGTCTTAATATCACATCTTATTTCGACTTTCTTGATCTCTTACAATGAACCGTCTCTCCTCTTGCTTACAACTTTCGTAATTCGAATTTGTCGGCCTATTCTCCCTATTCTTTTTCTCTACTTCCTGCCTTCTTCCCCTCGTCCCCTCCAGCTAACTCAGAGGTAAGGCATGCGAGTGTGTGGGTGTGTGTATGTGTGTGTATGCTGTCCTGCGAGATACCATTAGATAGCTGCTGCAGGGGCCTCGTGTAAATGTCTCAGAGAGAGTCGGAAGGCGTCATCTCCAATGAGAGATCGATCTATAGCTGCTGCCTGTCCAAACACCCTTGATGACGAGGTAAACATGCGAGGCGTTCTCGGCCATTCGCGTGCGTATGGTCTGTGCGTGCCTGAACTATCTGTCTGTCTGCAGCCTCAGCTTCTGGAAACCTGGTCATTTTCTCTCGGGGCTGATTGACTGCTTTTCTCCTCTTCAAGCGAGACCAATTATAACGGGCCATCAAATCTTCGAGATATCTCTCCTACTTCTCATTTCCAGCTACGGCCCTCTCGTCTGTCTGTCTGCCTGGGTTAACAATCTCCCGAATTCCAGCGGCTCGCATGCAGGACCGGAAAACCCCACACATCCCTCCAAGCGATTCAATTCTTGCGGTGGACCCCAATCGGCTCGGAAGTTTGCGTTGTAGCGCGTGCGCTGTCTCGAAGGGATCGATCGGCACTATCAAAGCGAGCAGGGGTTCTCGGGTTTGTGGTGACATAAGCAGCCCAACGTCCTCGTCCCGTTCAGCTTCTGTTGGGTGTAGGTGGAGGGTGTTAAAGAAAGAGAAGGAAAATGTGTGGATGCTTGATGCTGGCCGTCTCGTGATCTTCAAGTTGCCCCAAACCAACATTGTTGGGGTACTTGTGTAACACTAATCTGGCCTTCCTTTTCGCAAGGGTTCGCAACGGGGCCCGCCCCTTTGGTGCGAAGGGATTACTGAGGGCGAGACGCTGGCGATGGCCACCTCCCTCTACCTCTAGTCGCCACCACCCGCCTCAGGAGGCTGGTGCCGGATCCTACAACCCGGCTCAAACTGCCATTGGGGTGAATTTGTTATGTTTATTATTCATGATCCTCTCCCTCCTCGAACATTTGATCCCTTTCGAGACTTGAGATCTGCGAAGTGGCTGGGGTGTCGAGGGCCCTGTGACCTTTTTTTTTTCTCTCAGATCCTCAGATCGTGTGTTCTGTCTCAGTTCTTTATGCGGCCCTGCGCCTCACCGGGCGAGCCTCCCTATTCCCCCCTCCCCAAGTTGAGACCGGCCGAGACCGAGGCTTGGGCAGACACGGTCATCCCTCGGAGGAGTGTCTGATGTGGGTGTGCAAGCTTGTGGCAGCGGCTCGAAGGATGGATGGCAGACTGGGGCCATGTCTGTGGCGATTTTCCCACACTCTCTTTTCTTTCTTCTCTTATTCCTCTTCCGGGGCGTCAAATCGGGTTCCCGCGTTCGCTCTGATCCCCCAGACGGCATTTCTATGGTTACCGGCTCTCGAGTCCCCCAAATATGAGTCTCCCGAGACGCTGAGGAACCACGGGTCCCAGAAGCGGTGATACACTCTTGTCAGCCTCTGACCCTGTGCAGGTACTGCCTGCCGGGCGCACGGGCTGAGCCTTTTTTATAAATCTTTCCAATTATCTTCTCTCATGGTTATTTGGCCTTTCAAAACGCATCTTACTGATCCTTTCTTCATATCTGAAGAGGAGTGGACTGCCTGGAATACTCTTTCACGAGCTCGTACCCCACGCCAGCCCCAAGCGTTGGGCAGGTTAGCATGTTTTTCGTGATGCCCTCCTCCCTTCCTCAAGTGCGCCGTCCCACGCAGGCATACAGATCTATCAGATATCGGGCCAGCTCTTGGCGTGGCTGCGGGAGTCTCTCACGCACCTTCTCAGAAGGGAAAGACAAGGTAAAGGAACACTACACAGATTGGGGCCAGAGCATTCAATGAACGAAGATCTTCCTCGGCGATTGGTTGGCTCCTGTCCGGGCTCCTGTTCCTCCAATGGACCAAGGGAATGTGCTGTGTGTTCCAAGTTCCAACAAGTATGCCCGTCTCTTCGCATCCTTTCCCGAACGTGCCTCCTCGTCCACCACCGAATTCACAGAACCCACCAACCCTAGGGCACAGTGGAGGGGAGAAACACTTGCTAATCCTTGCCCAGGTGAGACAAAATTGAGGGATGGCGTTGTTTGCGTCGCCGGGCCCCGGAGCTGTGCCCGACTGCTGGCCTAGGCTGGCAACTCCTCTTCTCTAAATTGCGTGTCTTACCCGTGCAACACGTGCTGTGATGGCGGTGGTAGGTGGTAGGTAGTAGGTACCAGGCCAGGTAGGCACCTCAGATAGTGGTGGCCACTCATGGTATGCGACGTGGAGCTGACTCCGCCCAACTCATTGTCTTCCATCTCCTGAACTGTGTCTGTCTCTCCCCCAGCTCTCCTCCAGCTCTATATCATTTTGGAAGATCGGCGAAGCTTAGCTCTCAGCCCAGCAACTGTGGGTCTCCCGTCTCCCATCGCCCTCAGATCATCGTCACCACATTCCCACGCTCGACGTGTTTCCTCTGGCGGACATTCAAGTTGACAGGCTTGGGATAGAGCAAGGTAAAATCCATCCTTACTATTGTTCCCCCCTGAAAAAGAAGCTAGAAGGCCAGTATTCCTGGTCCAGCCCCAGCCCAGGAGGTCAGTGGCATAACTGAGTTCTTGTTGCGGTATGTACCCAGATCTCTTTATGCGTCATCATCGCTTGCTTCCCTGCTGGTCATTCATTGCCTAAGTGCCAGCTGCTGCTTGCTTGATTTGTTTGTAATAGCGGCTTCTATTAGTGGAACAAAAAGTGCACATTATGTTCCAGGCAGGATGGTCAAGAGGGATACCAAGTACGGCTACCAGAACCCAAATGATGAGTCGGTGGCGGATGCTAAAAGGGTAGAGGTAGGTGCCTAAGGCAGCCCTTCTGGTTGTCTCTATCACAGTCAGAGTGTTGACGGCGAGGATGTGTGGAACGGACCGGTCGCTGCCCGTGGACGGGATCGGCAATGGGGAAGGTGCGCCACGCGGGATTTTGGGGCAGTTCTTCCCTTATGGTGGTGGCATCTAGAAGGGTCAGGACAAGCTAGATTTTTGGGGCGGACTGGAGACTGCAAACTGGAGGGATAGGCGGAAGGTGCAGGGCAGGCGCACGCAACTGACTGATTTGGCTTTTACCCCCAGCACTGACTTTTCCTGGCAGGCTCCTCCCGCCTGCCCCCCTGCCACTTCTCAACCTACTTCACCCTCGCACTTCTCCCGAGGCATCTTTATCCTGAGGATAACCACCGGGGAAACCTCGATCTTGTACTAACCTCACCGTTGCCTATCGCAGGGATTCTGCAGGAGTTTCTATCCCACCCATCACCTGCAGAGCTCTGACTAGCAGCACTTGCTCGCTCCCTCACAAAGCTTCAAGTCTTCCCTGCCCTTTCTGCGGCTTGAAGTCCCATATAGTTCCATCTACACACTTGCTAGAAGGTAAGTCTTTCCAAGCTTGTCCATTGTCGCCGGCTCCGGGCCGTGGCTGCTTCTCAGTGCCGAGATTCATCTCTCATATCTCTGGTCTGACTGCACCGCCTTCCCCCAACTGACAGTCAAGCTCCTGTCCCGTATTAGGGCATCGGGGCCGCGATATATTCTATTAGATCGTTGAGTATCCGTATCTGCGTGCCAGTTCATTTCCCAACACACTCGTCCAGAGGTAGCGGTACCTTATCTACTAGCATCAGCGCCTGCGCTTACTACTTGTCGACGGTGAGGCCCTTCCTTTGCCCAAATACCTCCCGGCTTCCTCCTATACCATCTGACCTCAGTTGACGGCATCAGTTCCTACCGTCAGGAGAGTCATCTACCGAGCCTGCCCTAGATCCGCAGCTCCTCGGACCACCACTTCTCCAAAGGAGCCAACTGGTACCTACCTCTAGTATCACTTTCGTCCCATTCTCTACCTCTGGGCGCTTCTTGCATTGCACGCTCTTTTTTACCCTCAACCCCGCTCTCTCCTTCTCGAAAGCTCTCTTTCCACAAATCTAGCGAGCAGTCCTAGACGAGGGCTCCTTCCTAGGCTCTCATTCACACCGTGGTAGCTTCAGGAGCAATCAGATGCCTCCTTCCTTTTCCTCTCCTCTCCTTAAACTGGCCTGTCTTCTCAAGGATTTCTTGTCCTCCGGCGGCTCTCCGTCTGGCCTTTTCTCTCTTTACCTTTGGAACATCACAGCATCAACAACAAATCCCAGTTCTCAACCACAGTCTCTTGCACCTCATCTCGCCTGATAGCTCGACCTATCCATCTTACTCCCCCAGCACTCGCTTCATCACAGTGTCTTTGGTACTAATATTTCCAATTTTGAAGTTTCCCAGCTTGGTGCGACCCAATCTGTCTTCCGGTCCTGCCCCTCTCTGACTCTAGAAAAACTTGCACACCAGGTAGGTCTGCTCTCCAACCCGCATCGCGGTGACATCAAGCCCTCGCATTCCTCGTCCTATTCCCGGTCCTAAATATGCTGGCTACATAGTCTCTAACCTAATCTTGACCCTCCGCCCATCCAGGTACAAGACCTTCAGTCTCCTTGTCACCTCCCGACTACACACTTGGGAGTTGGACACCTTGGGCAAGCATATTATCTTCCTCGAGGGCAACAAGCTTCTAGAGGTTGAAACAGCACCATGACCCAGACCAAGTGGAAGGTTGACACTGTCCCCCTGAACCAAAAGAAGGCGGGAATGCGTAGGGCCATCAAGGATGGTCGCAGCTTCACGATCGCATACGATAACAACACGCAGGTCTTCAATTCCGGAATGACTGCCATTCTCTCTCCCCTTGTGGTGACTGGTGTGTGTGCGTGCGCGCGAGTGTGTTTGCGTGTGCTTGGACGAAGACTGCCGCCTTGGCCGAGAGCCTGACCACACAGCCATAATCCTCCCGTTCTCCTTTCACTTCGGTGCACTTCACCCATTAATAATATCTCGAGTCCCCCCCCCCCCC